>JANIJG010025298.1:0-74539 GCA_024611175.1 Megaceryle torquata
TTCATGAGGTTGGCATGGGCCCACCTCTCCAGCCTGTCAAGGTCCCTCTGGATGGCATCCCTTCCCTCCAGCGTGTCGGCCGCCCCACACAGCTTAAGTAGCATTATTTCATCTGGAGCCTTCCTCAGTCTATGTTTGATAAAATTCCTTTCCTGTATGTTGAAATAAATTTTTTTTTCCTCTCAAAAGGTTTTTTTTGTGTGTATTATGATGAATTCCTCTGTTTTGTATTCACAACACACACAGACACCCACAAACCTGCTGGAGGGCAGATAGCATTTCAGTAGCAAAACAAAAAAAAAAAAAAAAAAAAAGAGCCTCAAGAAAATACTTCGGGTATGGTTTCAAAGTATTTACCTGATAGTTTAAAATCAGGTTTATTGGGATGTCTTCAGTAATGTTACTAATTCCTTAAATTTATTTAAGATTCCTCTGATCCATTAATATCAATGGTGTATTATGACAGAAGTGATCCTCAGTACCTTGCAGCAAGGAGGCCAGCATGGACAGACAGCACAGGGCTCTGGATCAAAACTCCAGAGATTTTATGCTACTGAATTCTTACAAACCCTTCCAATCATAGCATCTTTCTGTTTAGCTTCATAGAAAAAGTAGAGGACTATGGTTTTGGATTAGACCTGCAGACTACTTACATCAGTTTTATCTGATAGTAAAAGTGCCAGAGGAACGTGCTAAATAGCAGCACTAAGCTGACAGAATAACCTGCCTCACATAAGAGTCTCACTTAATCCCTTTTAGACAAGAACTTGCTCATGTTAAACACTAAAGGTTTTCTATCTCCTCCAAACTTAACATGAGCTCTGAATACTTTTGCTATGCATGTAAATGTTCACTATCTCTTTGCATCTTGCTAAACTATTCCACTCAATGAAGTCCCATGCCAGCAATTTTCACAGCTGAACTGTATGTTACTGCAGGAAAAAATACCCTCAGGATTTCCTTATATCCATTACAAATGTGTCAGCTTCCAAACTGTTCTAATGTTACCCAGGGAATTTACCTATCCTAGATAATTTTTAATCATGCTTTTTTGCCACCTAAAAAGTACTAATAATTATATCTACTGTATTTGTGTGAAAAATGTATACACATTCTTAAGCCATTTTGAGATCTTTGTAAGAAGAGACATTAACAAAGCACAATTCTCTTTGCTAGAAATCATCATACCTGTTTCATAGAAATGTGTCAGGAGATCTTCCTTTTCAATGAATCGTTGATATAGCCAGTGTGTAAGAGCTTCAGGCTCTGCAGGTACATCCTTAACTGGAAAAATCCTACCAAAGAAAACATAAATTAAACCTAGGAAATGTATTCTGTATGTGAAGACCAAAACTCTTCCCTTCTAAACTGGAATGTTCTAGATGCACACAGAAGACACAGACATTTTATTAGCTTCTATCAAATGCTGTACTATGGCATTTGATAAAAGCTACTAAGTTGCTGGGGATTTTTTGTTGTTGTTGTTTTGTTCTTTTTTGTTTGTTTTGTTTTTTAAATTAGAATGCCACCATGCTGTATTGCTACCCTTAAAAAAATGCAAACCAAGAAGCAATGAAGTTCATGCACTGAAACAGTTAAGAAATAAAAGACTGAAAGGGTTCATCCACAATTCTGAAGGAACAGTTCTTCAAAACAGGCAGAAGGCTGTTTTGACATCACTAAGTACCAATAGCTCTTCTGTATCCCAGAAGATGAGTCCCCTGTGCTTTTCAAAAGATACCAGCATCTTTGCTGAAATTTCTAAGGCAGGTTTTACTTACATGGTCGGTGTTCAGTGTAAGTGTACTCAAATATTGCTGCTCTATTTTAAAAGCCCCAGTGGAAGAATTACTGGTGTTTTGGTACTTCTATACTAGAATATCAGATATCCAGGGCAGAATTCACTAAGATACATACAGAAACCACCAAATAACCCACCATACCTCACTGAATTTCTTTCAAAGTAGATTTTCCAACTCTTAATGATAATATCAAAATCTCCTCAGTAGACCCTAAGTGGCTTTTGATACATGCAAGAACATACATATTCACAATATTTCACTGGGAGGCCAGTGCAGAAGAGATTCCTGTATCAAGCTAGCCTGAAAAATTCACACTCTGAAATGTAAGACCTTTACTGTAGGTTTCTCTTTTCAGGGGAGTTCCCTTTTACCCTGTCATCTATACCATGCTTCTATTTTCATTAGATGATTTTTCATTTCATTCTCAACAGAGTCTTGATTGATTATACTGAAAACAATTTGAAGTAACAGCATAATCATGTGGGCAGCATCTGAACAGCTATGGGAATTGTAAAATACAAAAATAAGATGCTTCTGAAAAATGCTTTTGTTGCTGCTACTGTTTCCAACATCTCTGCTTGCTTTGTTGCCAAGTCATTTGTATCTCCTCCTTTCAGTTTGAGGCATGGAAAAAAATAAGCTGTAAGTGGAAGAGAAAAGCAGCAAAGCATTGCTCTAATGAGAAAATTAAAAATAATGGTCCTTCTGTATACAGAGAGAACTTCAGTATCATAGAACCACAGAATATCTCAAGTTGGACAGGACTCACAAGGATCATCAAGTAAACTTACACTCTTATATAAACGTGAGTATAGACAACTAACTCAGCAGATCCACAGTTGCTAAATAACATCTGCCCACAGTAAGGGCCAAAAGGTATGTAAAAATATGTGTATGTACAAGGTGATGGACAATTTTACTTACCAACTGTGGGATCAACATCAACTCAAGATATTTCTGTAGTCTTTGTAACAATTCTACCTCCATCTCTCTCACACTTGCAAAGTAAAGCCAGTCTCAGTAACCAAAAATTAGTGACTCACCTCAGATAAAATACAGTTTGAATAGAAGTCTTTGGCCAAAGACAAATATTATGAAATAGTTGGTGGTCCACTAAATAGCTCAAGTCCTCAGTGTGTGTATTAGGAACAATGGCAAAGACAATAAAGAGCTGTTTTCTCTTGAAGCCAAGATGTCGTACAACCACATAAAGACAAGTAAAGAACACACCCACAGAGAAGGGCCATTTCTGTTGAGTGTATAACACTAAGATGACTTAACTCTCTGTCCCCAAACACAACTGAGCTGCCAAGCACTATTTTTACTCTCTTCTGCTTATCTGCTGTGAAGAGATAAAAAGACTCAGCAACTGAATATCGTGTTCCACGGTACATTTTTGAAGGACAGATGCTTGCTTACGCAAGTTTGAAGGTGATTCAGAACAAAACATTTGTGTGGGCTCAGACAGAAGTCAGGATTACCTGGCTTCATAGGCAGTTTCATTGTAAGATGCAGATACTCTCCACTTCTCAGTTACCTGATGGGTAACAACTCTATAGCTCAATAACCTGGATAAGTCTGGTATTTTTCCAAGAATGTACCTGCTAGTCTGAAAACATTATCACAAGATCTTCCAAGATACTTGTTAGAAGCAATTTATGAGCTGGCAGTTTAATGAAGTAGCAAAGTAGCCTAACTGATACCAATATTGTGAGAGACTAATGGAATGCAGCACACCACTTTCCTGATTGAATCCATCGAGGCTCTTGTATAAATCAATACAGCACCAGAACAGTTGAATCTCTGGATGAAAAACTCTACTTCTTGAAAGTTTAAGATGCAATCACAGTTACACCCAGTTTAAATGGCTATTTAAAGGGGCTAAACTTCAGTAAAACCAGTGCCACCACAGGCTGCACCTTGAGAAGTTAAGAGAGATGGTGTAAGTGAAGATGTACTCTGCTGGAAGCCTGCAAAACCATCTCAGTAATGAAGCTTTGTCTTCTAGCTGGAGGTTACCCATCTGCAGCTGTGAGGTGAAAAACAGCTGTAGAACACTCTACATAGCTGACTGAGGGATGGCAACTTTCTTAGACCACTATACAAATTTGTAACTATGTCCCAAACCAGAATATATTAACATAAAAGACAGTTCAGGAAAGAAGAAAGGACTTTAAGAAAGGAGATGTCACTGACAAAGACATGTTGGCATACACTTGATGATGTCACGAAGACTTTACCTACCGATGGCCATTTCTCAAAAGACATCAAATAATTTTCAGAAATACAGCATTTTCAGAGACATTTAATCTCTTAAATGGCTCTTTTTGTAGAAACAACCCCATATTCCACATTAAAAGTTTAAAACTTAATAGATGACAACTTTCAGTACTAATTGCCTTTCACTGTCTCTCATCCTGAACTGAAGTTCTTTATTACAACATAAGTCTTTCTGAATTGTAGTACTATTTGCTGTATCAATGACTCTTTAAATAAACTCTCCATGATGGAGGTTGTTGGTAGATCTTGGGCATTACCAAAAATAAGCTACTTGCTTAAGAACGCATACTAATGTGTTGCCAAGCTGGATGCCCTTCATAGATGTTTCTGCAAAGCTCATTCAGCAACCACAATGTATTCTGGCTTATTTATAGCTTGGAGTCTAGTTTAATTTCAATAAATCTCTATCAATGTAGACACAAAAGAAAGAAGAACCTACTCAGTAGTTGAAAGCTTGTTTCCACAGCAGCATGGTACAAGAAACAGTATGAGGGAAAGTGACAGTACCCATCCACACTACAGCACAAAGACAGCTGAGCTAGCTGGAAACAGAGTGGTGCCTTCACGCAGCGTAACCGCAGCTGTCCTCTGTGGCAGAGGTGACCACGACTGGACCAAAGGTGGTGCCTCTGTGTCACAATCACTGTCACACGGTACAAACATGGGATGTGGTCACACAAGGGCATAACCCATCAGGAAGCTAACAAAAAACCTCAACTCCCCTCCCTGCCATTCCTGACTGAGAGGAAGCTGAATGTCAAACAAACTTCATATCCAGGCTTTTTTGCATTTGTAACTCTTGGGTTTTGACAACAGAACTGCAGCATGTGGGAAATCTTACTACTAGAGAAACTTGGACACCAGCTGAGAAATGCCAAGTCAATTAGACTAAAGAAGTGACTGCTGTAAGAAGAAGAAAAATAAACCCAAAACTCAACTCACTGTGTGGAAGTGGGAGGAGCTGAGAACAGTAGCCAGTACGCAATCCTGCTACTTAGACACCAAAGCACTCAGCTGATTTCTCCTGAGTGTAACTGCAGTGAAGCTGTATTTCTGGACAATACATGTCAAAAAATGAACCGAGCATAAAGCTAAACTATTCTGAGAAAAGGAACCAAACCTTTCCAACAAATTCATTAAAAGTCAGGTCTCACAGGGATGCTTTGTGCCCTCCAGCTTTTTTTTTTTTTTTTTTTTGGTGCTCACTGCTTTAACAGATGGGCTGAAATTAGCCCCAAAAGTCCCAAGGCTGTTTGACCTGGAAAAGGTTAAGATTTTTTTGTTGAATATCATGTTTCAGACAGCAAACTTTTTTTTTTTCCCCCCCAACACTTTCCAATGAGTTTTGAAATATGTCTGTCAGGATCAAAGAATTAGCTGATTGTTAGAAAGGTAAGTTCTTACACCTTTGTGTTTTGAGGAATCTGAAACTTGGCAATTGTTCTTTTTTCTAGGGAAGTTTCTTTTGACATCCTGAGGAAAATCAGTCCACAGCTTAACCTAATTATTAACTTCTGAAAAACATGTCCTTTGTACTGAAAAATGACATTTGAAAAGCAAGGTTCAACTCATTATCATAATTGATCTTACAAACAACCAAAATATTACTGGATTAAACTGATCTCTCTCTGCCATTTCCATCAGCTAGAAAAGCATCTGAAGTGAAAACTTAAGGCTGCTTGCTATGTCCTCTACACTCTCCTGTTGCTCCCCAAGTAGGCTGAAAAAGAAATAAACCTGCAGTAAAAGGACAGAAATAAGAAAACACTAGATTTGGAAGACTGTAAGGCAGAAAGCACCAGGTTGTGACCAACAGGAAAAGCAGAAGGGACTGAGTGGACAGAAGAATAGAGGCTCTGCAGCCTCCTCTGCTCCAGTTAGCGTAGCACAGAAAATGTTACTTTTTTCCCCCACTGCTGTTAAGACATCACTTCTTTACTCTTGAAAGGATTGATATCCCTGGTCACGCCATGGTTGATGCACAGAAATTTTGAACCTTATTAGCCATACTTGTATTCTTTTCTTAGCCTCACATGCATAGTTTAGTTACTTGTTGGGTAGAGTTTATAATGAAATGTTTTGAAGCCTGCGATTTCTCGCCTGGCAAAGACACAACAGGCCTTGAAATGGCTCATTAAGCCAGAGCACCCTCATAATAGGGACTCAAGGTGTCAAGATAAGCACCAGTAATAATTTAAACTGATCATCTTGGAGCCTTCCAGGGCTGAAGGATGGCTGAGCTAACCCCCTGACCATATAACTGCCAAAGGAAGCCCAGAGTTCAACTAGTGAACAGTGTGAGGAAGACTATGGATGACCACAGGAGGGGGAAAGAGACCCTAACCCTAATTTTATTACACATGCTCAGACTATGTAAATGAATTCCCGAAACTCAGAATAAGACTGCCCTTTCCAGACAATTTGATGAATATGTATGTCTCATGTATATTAGATGGTGTGTTTTGCTGATTTGTTGGAGCACTTAGAGAGGAGAATCCCCAGTGCAGCACTGCAATACAGACTGCCTGCTTAATAACAACTCTCTTGTTATTGGGTATTTATCTCTGAATCCTTACCCAGCTGCACCCAGCCTCCCACCTCGGTGAGGAGTGCTAGAAAGCAAGGGGGTTTGGAAGCTCTGAATTTTGTTTTGCTCTGGACTAATCTAAAAGGGGAAAAGCAAGTTTGGTTTGTTTTTTTTTTTTTTTCTGTAACTCAGTGAAAAAATAAAAGATAGGTTAAACTAGTGCACTACAGCACAAAGACTCATGCAGAACTTTCTCTCTTTCCAGTTACGTAAAAATTGTCATTAACATCTCTTTCAAATGTAACCTCCCAAGACAATCCAATTTACAAACAGCGACCAAATTTTACTGCACTAAATGAAGGAAAAGGGGGGGGGACGACAACAACAGTCCAGACATACTCTATATATATTTAATGGAAGTTTCAGAGGACATTGATGTCAAACACATAAAATAGAAATACCTCTGACATTTTCCATCTTCAGAAGACATTTCTGACATTTCCATGTTACTAAAGATGAAATCCATTTTACCTTGGGTTTTCCTTTGCTAACTGTGTTTCAAAGAGTTAAAGAAATGCACAGACTTTCACAAGGGACATCTCAGTGTTCAACACAGAGCAGGCCTTTCCAAACTTCAATCACTGATTTAATCCTTGCCTACACTGTTACAGACAGAGTAGCTAATACCCAATTGTTATCAAAATTAATAATTACTGAGGAACCACTTCAAATTGGTGACCTGCAGAGTAAGCACTGGTGTTCCCAAACGACAACTCCAGACACTCTAATGGCTCTGTTATAGCAACATTTTGGTCTCCACACGGAAGATGAACTTCAAGTAGTAGTTTAGGTTTCCTCGTCAAGCTGTAGAGCTACACAGGTCTGGTTTATCATCTTCCACCTCACAACTTGACCAGCTCTCAGGGAACAACACTGCACAGAAACTTCCCTGGACACTTCGGCACATTAGAAAGTGGCTGCATTTCCAAACAGAAGTGTCAGGGATGAGAGGAAGGAGACTGACATGGCAAGGATCAGTGAGCTGGTCACAAAGTACAGCTGCTGGTACCATGCACTGTTTAGTCAGCAAAAAGGGATTTGGTGTTTGTCCAAAACTGCTTATGATTAAGACCTGACACACAGACACACTTGAGAAATCACTCTCTTTTCAGACAAGGAAGGACACTACCTGGGAGGCACATATGCAAAGATCCTGAGAGAAAGTTTTGCACTGACCTTACCTATAATTTCAAAAATAAGGTCTAAAAAATTGATGTCAGCCCACTGGGCTCAAATTATCTGGCTTCTCAATCCTGGACAAGGTTCAATAAAGCAATAGCAAAGCTGCAAGGTTTTCTTTGATACAAGAAACCCTCCAAGAGTGAACAGCTGTTCCCTACTCTTCCCTGTCTGCCACCCCCCAGCTTCCCAGGAAAATACTCCATCTTCACAGCTTATCAGCGATATGAACAGCTCTGCTCAATTCATTAATATATGATTTAAGTTGTCAAAAATCTGAAGGCGCTCATCATATTACAGCATTCTGCTGAAGAAAATAACCCCTAATGAGTAAAGTCAGGTGATTGGGGGGGGGGAATCAATTGCTGTAATGCTCTGAAGAGAATCCAAAGGGAAAATTTTTGTATAAGCAATAGAGATGGATGATGCAATAAATTAAACATACACATACTATTCAATCGCTCTCTGCTGATCCTGCCACGGATAAATATATCCTTTACGTAAACCAGAAAAATATATGAAGCCACATGAAAATATCTAAAAATAAATCTTCTTGTCCAAAACAACTGAAGGTGAAAATTCACTGTATTCATTCCAAACTACAGGTGTAATTCCAGATATATTAAAAGGTCGCAGCATATAATAGCTAGATAATATGCTAAACCTGGAAAAAGGATACAAACGTGATATGACTCGTATAGAAATATTCTGGGTAGTCAGAAGAGTTGCAGAAGGACCTGACAATAGCTGCAGATGAAATCAAATACTGGTAAATGCAAGTCAATGAACACTGGGGAAATAAAAAGCAGCAGCAGCTACATAGACACTGCCACAGCCTCTAAAGATTAGCTGTTATTACACTGGTAGGTGCTCCTGAGATCACTGTGGGGAATTCAGGATGTCAGTCAACTCACAGACTAGTTATAGCAGAACCACAAAAGGCACAGGCAAAAGTAACAAGATAATCAGGTAAAGGCTTTTGTGTAAGGAGACACCAAACAGATGAAGACTCATTGGGCTGGAAGGGGGCAGGGACAGCTAAGGCAGGATATGAAAAAGCTCTGTAAATGGCCATGGAGAGCATCACTGAGGAATGATTCATCCACCACTGGCAGGACATGGGAAACTGGGTGCGTCCACTGAAGGCATCAGGTCAAGAACTTAAGAGGCAAAAGGGAAGTGGTCCTGGCTGCCACCCTCAAGGTCTGTTACATGTTGCATCTTGGGAAATAGCAGAAGTCTAAGTATCAGCAGATTAAAAATAGTACTAGACAAGTCCAGGTCCACCAGCACCTAGCAAAAGAGCGATCCAGATGTGACACCTGCTCAGAACTTGTTACAGCCACGGCGTGCTCCCACGTAGAGGGATGGTGTGCAGGCTGCCTTCCCATGCCTTTGCTGCTGCTGCCCACTGTCAGAGCCAGGGTGCTTTGCTAAATGTGTCTTCAAGAACTGCCACTCTGCAGCTAGCTAAAGCCCTTACAGTCCAGAGGACACGTGCCCCAACTTGAGATGCCAATTTAAGCATTACCAGGACTGGAAAGTTAGCCAAAGCTCCAGTTAAAACCAAGACACTCGGTTCTCATTTCAGAGGTATTACAACCAGCTCTCAGCCTTCAGAGACATGCCCCCGGCATTAGTTTCCACTTAGGACATACTTCAAATGTTTTTACAGGGTCATCCATAACCACTAGAGGTCATTTAAAAACAAACAAAACATTCAGATCGAGAGGCTTGCCCCTATCTACTAAACCAGTGATTTAGACCCTCTGGAAGAAAACAAATGTACATTCACCAATAAAAAAATGCAAATTTCTTTTTCTTAAAATTTTAGTATGACAAAAACTGTAACATTCAAGTTCAATGCAAGGAAGGTTACATCATTTTCATGCTTGTAATCACAAATTTTGAATATACATATTCAGAAGCAGGAAGCTAATTCAACTTAAGTAAACTTTCTGGGTTTTGGTTTGTTTGTTTGTTTGTTTTAAATGCAGTCTTTTTGGAAATACTCTTTAGTAAAATTCTAAATACATTCAACTTGCAATTACCCCAGAGATGTGAGACAGTACTAAGGTGACCTGAATAAAACGCAAAATATATGTTACATAAATTAGGGTGCTAGTATGTTCACCTTCAGAAAAAACTTGAAGGCAGATTTCTATAAAAAGCAAGGACAGATTTAAACAGGGCTGTGGAAAGAAGTTCCAGTGAGCAGCCTGTACTCTGCATCACACAACACTGACAGAGCAGTGATGCTGGAGAAGGTCATTCCCAGTTAAACTGCTATCCAGGGGATTCACACAAGGCTTACTGTGAAAGTCTAAGAGCTTCCCAAATCAGCAAAACAGAATTAAGACAAAAAATGCAATTTTGGGATGAAACATTATCAATTTATTTACACATTGACTTATATTTATCTCTATTTGGTAAAGGAAGTGTGTTAAAATATTTCTGTAGATTTCAGACTTGTAATTAACTGCAAACAAAAAGCAAAACACAACTTCTCTCTTCGTTATTGTAAATCCTGAGATAAAGAACTTCTGATGAGGAGAGTTTTAACAGCATCCCATCCTAGGTGTCAATGAGATTTGCATCTGTTTGCAGAGCTCTACTCAAGTATTAAGAGTATGCTTTGAGTGTAAAAGCTAACATTTCTTTGTCAGAAAGTTAAATACAAAGTATAATAATCTCTCAGGAAGCCTGTTACGTAACACTTTTTAATTATTAAAAAAAAAAAAATCAAACAAACCAACCACAAAAACTAAGCTGTTTTTTACCAGCACCTTAAAGTGGAACAGATCACCTAGGTATCAAATCTACGCCCCATAACTATATTCAGCCTCAGGACACCAGTCAAAAACCTAAACATGTGAAGATATGAACTGTCACTGAATTTTTCAAAACAAATCTATGGTTAGAATACGAGCTGCCTACCTGTGTGAGACACATGAAAAATACATTGCTACTGATTTCACATGTCCTTTAACATGATGCTATTAATTTGTGAATGTTTGTTTTTTAATATTTTATTTCAATGTAAGAGTAGAAGGTTTATTTCCTACCTGTAATGTACATGTGTAACTGTTGGTTGTCGGTAGCCAAGTATCCAAGTTTGGATGTCTATAGGTTCACCTTTGGGATATGCAATGGTTGTATCTATCACCCACTGGAGGCCTTTTGATTTGCTCTCTAGGAACAAAATGAAATGGGATATTAAAAGTAATCAGAAAGAAGTGCATGTCACTCATTTGATAGTTAGTCCATCTTTACATTACTTCATGCACAAATAAAGAAAGGCAGTGAAAAAAATAAAATCCAGATTTCATTACAGAGCACAGAAATACTCTTAGAAACTTCAGCTAGACCAAGATTTTACTTTCACAGTTACTCCTCATGTTCTTACATATTGTAGTATACAGAATAGAACAAGTTCGTTCACTGGGTATGCGTACAGTCACACAACACGTTGGCCCAAATGTTAGCTGCTTCCCCCCCCATGCACCAAAATGAAAACTTCCAAATTAAAAGTCCAACTTTCTGTCTCCACTTTAAGCATGTTTACAAACGAGCCTTAGTAAGAGCCTGCAGGCCACTGATGAAGCAACAGCCATGCTGGACAACCAGCCTCACTACTGGGTTAGGGCAAGTGGATAAAGGTGATTTATGTCATAACAACACAGTTGTTTTGGGTTTTTTTTTAAATATATTTTTGAAAAATCCTTCAAAGGTTTGTAAGGATAAAGAGGAAATACACCACTTTGTGTATTAAAGACAAGAAAGCAATGAATAGATGTTCAGTTTTCACAATAGAGAGAATAATGCATCCACAAGGTCCCAGAAAGACTTGTTACCAGTAAATACATGTTCATATGCTGCTCAGCATATTTAGATACTGAAAAATGTACAAAGGGAGATGAAAATATTTGCTATAAAAATTATTCAGGAGAGTCTACTTTGAATCTGAACATAGGTTACCACCAGCAATAGGCAAGGTGAGGTATCAGCCTAGCTATGACCTCTCTCAGGCATATCTTCAATTCATACGTTTGCAAAGAGGGAGAGCAGCAGATCTGGAAAGAAAACCAGAAGGGAGGGGCACACTGCCAAGATAGGACTTTGAGTTTAGCTTGTCAATTTGAGATCTATTCTGTGGGAACTGGAGCTGCCTTTTATCGGAGGTCATCTTATGTTAGGGCTTGTATAGTATGGTATGCTTACTTAACGCTTAATACACTAGTATAGTAATATCCTTACATCATACCCAGCAATATCTTGAAAGCATTTAAGAAGTAGACTATTAAAAACAGCCACCTGTTGGCAGAAGCATGCAAGACGTGTTAGGTCTTAGTATAATGTACAAGACTCTTCAAGCCTGCAGCTGAGATAGCTATGAAGGAAATATGATAGAGGTTGACAAAAACACCGTCAGCAGAGAGAACACGCATGGGGATACGAGAGAACACGCATGGGGATACGAGAGAACACGCATGGGGATACGAGAGAACACGCATGGGGATACGAGAGAACACGCATGGAGTTCACCATCTTTCTAGATACAAAAATATATGTATTCAAAATAAAGCCAAGAGGAAAAAACTTGCAAAGCAAACAGAGAGAAGCGATTCTTTGCACAGAGGGGAACAGTGGAGAACCTCTTGCCAAAGGATGTCAAGGATGCTGAGAGCTGGGTTCGAGAGGAAACTGGGCAAGCACAAGGAAGAAATCCATTGGAGGGTTAACTGAACAGGCAGTAACCCCCATCTGGCTTGGGAAACCTACCAGACTGAAAACAGTCAGAAGCTAGTAGAGCATGTGGGAGAAGTTATGATGCACATTTGCTACGTTCACACTCTTCCTCTAATATCAGAGTTGGAGTCACGGACAAGATGTTGCACAAGACAAGTATTTGGTCTTGCCCAGAATCGCCACTCCAATTTTACAGAAGAACTACCACACACATGAAGAAATCTGCAAGGCAATCTGAGACGCACTCTAAAAGCCACACTTAGTAACACCAACTTGCAAGGACTGACTTGCAAGTTTCTACCTGCATTTCATTTGATTTAATTTAGGTCTCATTTAATTAAGTGCAAGTAGACAATTAGAGCAAGACTATCACATATATATACCAATTATTGTAACAGACAGCTCACGTTTTCATGGTATCTACTCAACAATGAGTTCTATGGCTTCATTAAATATGCACATAAACTGCCCAAAATAAGGGCAGAGATTATTTCCTAATATTTAGGTTATGCATTACTAGCAGTAGTGCTGTTCCAATTGAACCAAGGGTAAGCTACACAGGTCAAGCTGAAACATCTAGTGTCACCTTCTGGAAATGCAGTATTTTAAAACCCTGACAGACAGGTGAAATGAGAACACAAGGTCCCATTAGAGGCTCTGGGCTTGCCAGCATCATGACAGAGTGCTTGTCAAGTCTCTCTTAAGAAAAGCACTAACTACAAAGTCCTTAATTTTAAAAGCAGCAATGTATTACAGAACAGCCAGTATGAAATTAATAGCAAATCCACAGAAGTATTAATTTAGAAATGGATTTCGTAAGAAAGTCATTCAATTTATTACTTTCCCAGATATGAAGTAAGAATGGATAAAGACAAGTAAATTATCTAAGAGTAAGCAACAAAGATCATTAATTGCAGTTAAAAAGTGCCAGATGGATATAGGCACATTATCTTATTATTTACAGTAAAATGTTTTAAAATAATTTATTAAATATTTAGCTAGTATTTCAGACTGTTCTTTCAGTGGATAATGATTCAAACTTCATTATGGGAAGACTCCTGCCTTGCTCTTCTGTGCTGATTTCCTACATTCTGCTGCTGTGGAGCAGAGCTGCTGCATAGATCACTCAGACCAGCTCCAAACTCACCTCCAGCCACCTTCCAGGGCAGGGTGGGGAAAAAAAACCTGCTTCTGTCAGCCCATCAGGTTAGAGGGAAAAAAAAAATAAAAAAAAAAATAAAATCTTGAAGGTACCATCATCCTCCACAGACACTCCTTAAGAGCAAGCAGGTCTTAGTGCAACTACCTCCGTG
Source organism: Megaceryle torquata (assembly GCA_024611175.1). Lineage (NCBI taxonomy): Eukaryota > Metazoa > Chordata > Aves > Coraciiformes > Cerylidae > Megaceryle > Megaceryle torquata. The sequence continues at coordinate 13,911 of JANIJG010025298.1, forward strand.
TGCAATTAGCAAGATGTGCAATCAAATCAGTGTCACAGGCATATTTCTGCATGCTCTGATTTAAATTAAGCCTTACATAATCATCCAAGATCTCACACTGCCAAAAAAACCCAACAAATTAAGTCACCATAGATTTTTAGAATATTAACTTTGGGAAAAAAGTCCCAAAACAACAACTTGTGGTTCTTTTTGATACTGTGTTGTGCTGTGCTTATATTTGTTTTAAAACCACAAGCCTCTAACAGGTCCTAAGACTGGAAAAAAAAAAAAAAAAAAAGAGAGAGAGAGAGAGAGAGAGAAAGAGAAAACTGCACACAACACAAAGGTGTAGGATTTCAGTATGCCCAAAGATGCTGCTTTCAGGCCCAAGCAAACCTTTGGACAAGAATAAACCCTGTTCTTTTTTAAATGAAGCACACTAACAGGAACTCAGAGCAGAAAGACTGCTGCTTTAGTTATGATGTGGTAGGAACCTCATGCCTGACCTTTGTAGCTGGGGGAAGGAAAAAAACCTCACGGTGTTGCATGTACCTGTTTAAGAACTCCTCTTGGCCAACACAGCCAGAGATGTTTTGGACAGACAAATCCTTTTGAACTTTCTGCCTATCATTAAAAGGCAACCTTTGTTTCTAGTACCTGATGAAAGATTGAGCAGCCTAGCTGACAGACTTCAGCAGAAGAAACTGCTGCAGAGGCCAAATTTAAGCTGGTCTCTCCGAGGACTAGTTTTTCTTCTGTGGTGCAACTTGCAGCACAGGTAGAGGATTCAGATTCTTCAAATCTCCTTAAAATGTTAAGCAGTCATTCTTTTTAAACAGTATATAAATGTTCAAAACAGGCCTGCAGCCATTTAAGTGGTTTGGATGCAACAACGTAGACCAGTAATAATGTACCTTAATATCAATGGTACATATTTGCATTATGAGTGCTAAGACTGAAGTCTCATGTAACAGTAGCTTTCTGACCTAGACAAAGTAGTAATAAAAAATTTAAACAGGTTTTGTTTTTTAAATCAGCAGCAGAGGCAAATCTCTGCAACTGTTTTTTTCTGTGTGTTTTTGTTTTGTTTTGTTTTTAATTATTGTTTGGGTTTGTTTATTTTTTTTGTTGTAGCCATGGATTCCATAATAGTGAGCTGCTTCACATTTAGTTCCAAAGCATATTACCATCAGCATCTTCAAGACATTCAGTGCTGTCATCCTCTACAGCCCTCTCACAGCAAGCAGACACTTGACTGTCTACAATCACAAATTCAATGGAGTTTAGAGCTTCTCTTGGTCCCGTGTCCTCCCTGGGGTTACTCTCAATGAATGCTAAAAAGACAGGATTTGACTATGCGCAGGACTCTTTAAACCCACCAGCAAACTGTCAGTGCTTAACACTGAGAAGAAGAGTAAGTTATAAAGGCAGGGTTCATCAGGAAGCCTCACCTCCAATGAAGCTCTAGATGCTGTGATACAGCTGGATTGTACCTGGAGTGGAAAAGAATGCACCAGCCAGGCACGAACCTAAGGAATACAGTTTTCACTTGAAAAAGAAAATATTTCCTAGCATTCACTAGTATTCAGGTGTGGCTTCCTGAACACTGACATCACCCTAAACACAGCCAAAATAGGCTCTTGCCTTCCCCTGCATAGCAACACCTTGTTGTAACTTGCTGTTTGTCCTCTACTTGTCCTCATGTGATCAGCTGGAGCACTGACCTTAATATTGACTCTTTTCCCACAGATTAGCTTTCAGACTGAACATCTTACTCATTATGCCAAGATCACTCCTTAACAAATCACCTGGAACAAACCAGGAAGTCCCTTTTCCACAATTAAAAAACCAAAACCCTTCCCATATGTTATTCAAGTCACATTCCTCATATAACAGTCAATGAAAAAGTGATTAAAAAAAATATAATCAATTACCAACTCCAGTGCCCAGCTCTCCAGAAGGGAAAACTGAATTTATCCGAGAAAAAGCATCGGAACTGAATGTACTGTGCTGCATTCAAAAACAGTGAGATAAGATTTCAATATGGCTCTAGTCAAGCTCATCACAACTCCTTATCAGACAAAAGAAATTGCTGCATGGTAAAATAAAGCAGAAGTAAAAAACCATAGTAGAGTAAGGTTGATCAAAAATAAGTTCTGGAACACATATCTTCAGTGAACAATTGCTCCAAATTCCTTTGAATTGCCAGCTGTGCAGTACTTAGAATGTTTTGCTAATTCTCAAACTCACAAGATCAATTCTTATTAACTGAAGAAACATTGTACTTGCAACTATGTCAGAGACTAAGCATGCCCTTAAAAAATTAAACAAACAAACAAAACCAAACCATAAAATAACCTGACATACATACATATTGGTCCTCACAGGGTTAAGGTGATGACTGCCATCAAATATTTTTATGCTGTCCGTATTTCTATTCTGCACTAAAACCTTCTCCTTGAATGCAGCTGCTGACAGCTGTGCTCAGTTTGGGGGGCACAGCACATCAGCCCAGAGGAACACTTTCATCAGACACCAGAGTTAGCTTATACCAATTTTTCAAGGACATTTAACTACACTGTCTGTACTTTTTAGCTTCAAAATCACTCAGGCCATTAAATGATAGTACTACCTTTCCTTTATGTTTTTTTCATCCCTCTATTTATTTAGGGACAAAACGGTACAATTTTGTTAAAATTAAACAAGTGTTTCAAGAGGCAGCAAAAACAACAACTGCTTTAGTAATTTAATTTAGTATATAACAGCAGTAAGCTAAATTTCACCCTGTAGAGGATAGTACTAGGGAAATTAAAAATGAAAGAAAGCTTGGGAAAAATCTTTAGGAGAAAGATATTAAGAAAATAGAGGCTTCTTGCCTTGGAAAAGCAACCAGTAAATAACTGATCAGTTTAAGCACAAGAATAATCAAATACTATTGGTTGTCTAGCTCTGGAACATTTGTTTTTCCATCACTTTACAGAGGAAGAATCAGGTAATAAACTATGGGAAATTCATAACTAGAACAAACAAACAAAAAAATGAAAAGGGGATTGGATATTAAGAATACTAATAGCATAACCATGGCAAATTAAATTTTGAGAAGGCTACTAAACCTTGCACTTCACAACATAAACCCACCTCTAACAAATGGATGGCAGAAATCAAATTGGAGACATTAGAGGCAGAAGGACAGATGATGTGGCATCTAACTGTTGCCCAGTTCTTCTTCGACTACTATTTGAAGGCTGTAACTCCAGTGATATTTAATGTATGGAAGCAAGCTGGGGAGCAGGGGGGACGATGTGAAACCACTGCATGCAACTCTGCTTGTACCAAATTAGGGTGCAGCACAGCAGTATCCTGAGAATGAATCATCTTTTATTATAACTGCTTTTGTTGCCTTTTCTTCCCACCCAGTATTATGCACCACTTCAGTTGAGAGAGTATAATGGTGTAAAATCTGCAGTGGTATAGAGGGTACAAGGGTACTTTTAAAGGAATGAAGTTCTAATAAAATGACAGCACTTAAAAACACTGCAAGTGTGTATCATGAACTCATCATAACATAGCCACCCAGGAAACTCAACAGGATGAGGATGTAATTTTTTATATAGTAAGAGAATCTCCACATAAACAAATATGCCTAAAATGAGTCCAGGAAGGAAGATGAACCCCCATCATTATCAGTAAAGCCTGTTGGTAACAAATAATTGAGAGAATGATAAATAACAGAGAAGAAAGCTTATTATCGTAAGCTGAAAAAATTGGTAACCCATGACACCAGGAACATTGTTAAATAAGACAGTATAGAGCACAAGAAATGGTGAAGAGGAAAAGTGTTTTCAGTGTACCATGAAGTTCCAAGTGTGATGCTACTGTTACACAAGCCACTTCCCAAGCAAAGTAGTACAGTAATGTACAAAACATTTACGTACAATCTCTATGCAAGACCCTGGCAAAACCTTTACTGTATATACCACATCTAGTTTTAGCATCCAAAGGTCAATGATGGTAACCCAAAGAAGATTCAGGTAAGTTTGATTTCACTGAGACAGGGTTTTTTCATGTGGTTAAATAAAGATAGATATAAAAAAAAAAAAAAGATCAGTAACTTGTTAAGCTTCTAACTGTATAATATGATAAGGTTATATTACATAATTATATTTCATTTAACTGAACATTCTTTGAAAATTTTCTGAAGTGGCAAGAGTACAGTAAAAGTATTTGGAAGGCAGACAATTAGAGGAAGAGTCTTTTATACTAGATGCAGATTAAGAATTAACCTTTTGTATATGTCTGAAAGTTTTACTATGCTAGAAACATTTTCGTGAGCTTGAGAGGACTTAACTCAGCTTCATATGTATGAAATAATGCTTCTTCCCAGCATATAAAATTTACTTTCACTGTTCTCTTTCATCCCATTTATTATGTTTCCTTCCACTACTCTGAAAGAATGACAGAAATGTGTGGGTTTAGCTATTTTTGCCTACTTCATCTTTCCTTTTGTCTTTTGAGTACCATGAACAGATGTGGTTCCATTGTATTTCTGAGACTATTTTAGTACCCAGTTAGGTCAGCTACTATCAAAGGCTCATTTCTGCAGAGTCTGAATCATTTCGAAGCAAGTGAGGTTTGATGTTCAGTCACTTTGATAGCAACCTAAGAGTATGAAAATACAAAACTGGTATTTGATGAGTGCTTTTGGTCCCCTTACCAGAACTAGAAGGACTGTAATTCATATTTGGAGAACTTCTTACTTTTCATACCTATTTGCCTTTCATATGGGAATAAATAGAATAGTAACAGGCCAAACTTTTCTCCTTAATGAGTAACTTTTAACAAAGTCTAGACTATTCTGTTACTCTTTTAAACTTAAAATATTCTAAGACAACAAGGGCTTTTTTTTCTGAATGTAGCCTGAAAAAAATACTCTGATGCATTCCACAGGTTGATTTTCAGTTCCTTTAACATTTTCCCTCCACTCCTTCAAGAATATAATTTTGATTCATTTCCTGTGTTGACAAGATTAACTTCAAAACTAAAATTCTGGAAGCAATTTCTGTGTGAGGCTTCCTGCTAACACTGAAATTTGAACTTCAGAACTAAAAAAACAAACAAACAAAACACCAAACAAAATAAAACAAACAAACAAAAAACCACAAACACACACACACAAAAACCCAACAACAACAAAAAACCCCAAAACAATTAACAAGTCATCTACATATTCATTAGGATGGATCTTTGGTTCAAACTGCTAAATGATTACAGTAATTTGACTCTGGAAATATCAGCAGCACCCATCAATAAAAAACCACCACTAACCCCTAATCCAGTGTTTCTATAATAAGTAACAGAAATCCACAACTAGGTGAGGTCAGATCTAACCTCGCTCTCTGAATGTTTAAGTTAATTTTAAAAACAAAGAGACTAAAAGCACCAAGTCCCATAACTACAGGCATTATTTATATCCCAGCTATACCCTGCCTTACAGCCCAGGAGTCCCAGAATAACAATGCTTCAGGAATATTCTTATTCCCTCACAGCTCTTCTAAATAAGACAGCCAACACAGTCCTTCAAATCTAGTTATCAGTGACAGTTAATTCCAGCAGCAAAGGGGACAGTCATCATAAAAATCTGTAGAGGATGGAACTTGAACAGAACACAAACTAGTTCAAAGAGAGGAGTGAAGTATACAGTTCTGGATGCAAAGAAGCTTTTAAAACAGGAATAAAAATGTTAACATAGCTTGCATATTCCAGAAACACTTTTACTATAGTTCCACTCTATCATAAACCAGTGCAAAACATCAGTCATGCTGAAAAAAGCAGCCCACCTTCTTGCCCACTCTATGTGCTCATTCCAGTATCTGCATGCGTGCCAAGACAAACATTCAGGCAGCCACACCGTAGACTACAACAAATTAAAGCTAAGGTTTTCTATTCTTGTGTATCTCAACAAAAAAATAAACTTAATGGCACTAAAAACAAATATGAAACTCTCATATAAATATGATGCATTATGGATGTATCTGACATTTAAAGAGACTGATTCAACACAAAATGTTTTACTTAAATATTGCACATTCAATTTGCTTTTTATCCACAGACTGAAAATGGTCTTTACCTTTTATCACAGCATCTCCACCTGTTGGAGTTCCATTTTCTTGTGGAGGTACAAGTGTTTTCAGAATTACTTGTGTTGCCCCAAGTCTCGGCAGGGTGACATGCTTAAGAAATGGCAAATTGTTTTTCTTGGCAAATTCCTGGCTTGTTTCTCTTCTTTTTCTAAGAAATCCACCCTCCGGAAATAAAACAATCCATTTCCGATTACGGCTCCTGTAATATTTTTCTAGATGCTCTTTGAGTAACACAAGCTGCTGGTCACGGTGTGCTCTTCCCTATAGGGATAAAACATTACCTAAATAAAATGAATGCTTGAGAGATAACATTAGAACAGATAATTATTACATTTCTGTGATACTTGTGTCTCTTTTCAGAGATATAACTAAGCCTCCATGACAACACAAAACAATGTTCCCAGAGTATTCACTGGTGACTGAGTTAATGCCACTTTATAGAAAGGCTGAAAAAAAGCCCTTGAAATTGAGGATGAAACTCCCAATTTGATGACTTCCTTGCAAGAGTGACATCCAGTCTGTAAATGGGGACTCCACATAACAGAATGACATATTTACAGAAGTCCCTAGTTGCTACTGGGTCCCAAGTTGAAATTGCTAACCTAATTCTTCAAAGACAACGTGGGGCTCCAGCTATGATTTGATTATGATTTATGATTTGATTTATGTATTATCATTAATTTCATTATCACGTAATTCATTATTATGTAATATCATTAATTTCTGCACACCAAACAATATCTTTGCTTAGCTTACGCATCTTCTATGCACTTTCCCTGCATCCCATATTAGAGTAGGAGAGGTACCAGACAACACAGCTGGACCTGGAGATCAGGTTGGAGTTTGCTTACAACAGGAGAACCACAGATTTCTCCAAAACCTGAGCTGCCCAAATGCTTATTCTCAACTGAAATCTGCAAACTGATGGAAACACTCCTTGAGAAGGGAAAAAAAACCACCCAAATTCCTGGTCTGTGGCATTGCAGGTTTTCTTCCTTTAGGAGATATTGAGTAGGAAGTGATTTTGTCTGAACTTAAAGCCTGCAACAATTTAAAAAAAAAAAAAAAAAAAAAAAAAAAAAAAAAAAAAAAAGAGAGAGAGAGATGCCCTAGCCAACAAGATATTGTATGACACCATTTTCTAGTTTGGTCATCAGCTGTGTACAGGGTATAGCCAGGTGATAATTAAACCTGAAGGACCAAGGGGAGGAATAAAAACAAAACAGAACAAAACCAACCAAAAGCCACACACAAAAAAAACCACAAACACCCAAACCAAAAACAAAAACAAACACCAGCCCTCACTCCCTGCTCCACTTTGATGCATCAGCATAACTTTTTCACTTAAAGACAGTAAGATTTGTCCTTAATTACTGCAGAAATATCTTAATTATCTTCAAGAAAATTTTCTTCTCTTCCCACTTGCAACAGCAAGAGCAAGCTACCCACATTTTCACAGCAATTAATTTATATCAATTACCATTTTTGAGTGCTCCAGATTGACTTTGCCAAATCATTCAAAAGACACAGGAGTCCAAAATTTAAGCTTCCCTCAGCATAGGTGATTTTAATTCTCTGAAATGTCAAAAATATGCCACAAACCTTCCACTTCCATAACAAGTGTTGGGTATTTTTGGCAGGAAAGAGTGAGGTTGAGTGGAAGACAACAAGAAACAGTATTTTATTGAAAATAAGTTTTGTGAAAGTGTTTCACACTACATTTTGAAATCTCACAATTACTTCCAACTTACCTCATGAAAGACAAGGAAAAAGCTCTGCCTGTTCTTATTGATGTAACTGAAGAGCAGTATAAAAGCTTCTCAGTTAAAACAGTCCTTTCCTAGCAGACCATGGGAGTCCAGGATAGCACAGTAGTTAAACAACAAAACAAAAACCAACCCAAACAAACAAAAAACCAAAAAAAGAAACAAACAACAAAAAAAACCACCACACTACAGCCAACCAGCAGTGACCAATAAACTTTTCAAGTGTTAGATATCAAAACTCTCCAAAACCTAACGAATAAGACTGGTGGGAAAATTACTCTTTAGCAAGTATCATGAGGTTTAAGATGCTGCTGTGATATGAAAAATCTGCTGGACTAATGGGAAAAGGAGTGTTAAAGAGCAACCATGACTAGTGGAATACTGAAGAGTCCTGAAGATAAAATGCCATTAACATACTATCCAGACAGAAGACAAGGTAAGTCATAGAGATGCAGCAGCTCCTTAACACAATCAATTCTTGAAGACCACAGCTAGTTGATCACCATCACAGGGAATGGTCTCAAGCCTTCTTTCATTTAGAGGAAAGAAAACAGGTAGCAGCAACCTGCTTACAAATTCTTTAGGATGCCATAAGCTTTGCATCACTGACAGGGCAAGTTATTGACAGTCTTGGCTACCAATAAACTTTTCAATGGGAGAAGACACTAGCAACTGCTAGTAAACCTCAGAAGCAATCCTAAAACTGCCATTGGTGCTGCTTGTGAAAATGAGGCTAATGTACACTTTTAACAAATAGGATGTATAGTACCGTGAGGAAATCACATTATTTTAAAAGGGGGGGGGAGGGGGGGGGGGGGGAAGAACTATTTACTCATCCAGATACTACTAGGGCCTTTTCATAGTTCAGCAAAGGATCATTACTCACTCACCTTAAGTGTTTTTGCTACTCCCAAAAGCTAATTAAGAGCCAAGAAACATTTTCTTTTCAATTGGTTTATATTTAGACTCATGATAACATTATGTTGCATATCTCAGCTACTTTACAAAACTGAGAGAAAGCCTTCGTTTTTGCAGCTCTGTAATGGCTTGATTTTGTAACTGGAATTGCAGCATCACATTCAGAAATTACAACGAACAAGCTGAAAGCCATGTGTACCTCAAAACACCCATCTTGGGAATTTTAACTACTGAAATAGATCTTTATTTTACAAAGTGTCAAACCCTGTTCCTTTCCGTACTCTCACAGCACACAGTTGTATATCTCTAGAGAGCTTTGTTTTATTACTTAATTTTGCCTGAGGTTTTCTAACAGTGCCTCTAGTCTTAGTGAGAAATCTCACTTTAGCTGTGTAGAGCTGTAATTAAGTATTTCTTTATTTCATTCTGAGTAAATTTGCTTCTCCTTTTCTGTAGAGTGAAAATTCATGAATTCACTCTGTCTGCCCATACGTTTTAAGTACAGACAAATAAAAATAAGGAAAAAAACATATATGCCAGATGTCGCAGTTCATGTAACTGGCAGCAGATTCATGCGTATCATCACACTTTTAAGCTTCTACTTTTAGAGTGCAGTTTGATGAACAGCTACCAAACAACAAAACCCAAACTGTGATGAAAACTGAATGTTTTACTCCTTGAGATGTTGAGCTCACCACACATTTTTTCATGATGCTCAAATAATTAACCTTCAAGAATCAATTAATTACTGCCTATGCAGGTCCATCACCACCTTGACCTGGTCTACTACTACCTCACCATCAAAAGGTATGGTCCTGCCTTTCCTTATCTGAAACTTTGACAGTCCGAACAGTGACCTAACCAGACCCACTGCACAGCTTCGAAGTGACTAAGTAAAAGAACAGAGGTGCCAATGGTCAGTCAGAAGCAGAAAGATAAAAAGGACTGCCCATGAACTTTGCTTGTACATCTCATAAGACTCCCATCCTAATTGGATTCCAACATTCATGTCTAGGCAAACAATAAATTATGTGTGGAAAAGACTTCTACCCGAATACACACATTACAGCATAATTATTTCATCCTTCAAACCATTCAGGAGGCAATCAGTGAGTCCCATAACACCACAATGTTCCATATAGAAGGATAAATCAAAACACTACTAAATGTTTCCATTTACCTGTCTTATAAAGAAGTCTCCATGGATTAGAGACACAATGCCAAAGTTTGTGTACTTAAAAATATGATCCATCAGCCACATCATCTGACGGACAACCTGAAAAGTTAAAAAAAAAGTTTACTAAATATCAAGTGCAGAGAATTACGTATATACTGGTCACATTCTTGTCATACTCATAACAGCAATAAAACTAGAAAATATATGGAATAAAGTCCTTTATGCCCCACAGAATAAAGCAGTACAGGTGCTACACTTCTCCCTCAAGAGCAGGATTAAATTGCTGTCTTTTTGTAATTTAATATACAGTCCTACACTTTTAGCCATATACTAGAGTAATTTCTACTGTCTTTTCTCACAAGTAGTTTAATGCTCTTTATTGACATAACACCATAATTTAAAGCCAGTTGCAAACTAAAACCATTTTCAGTATCTGTCGAGGTACACAAAATCTGAAATTTGAAATCTCCAGCTGCTTTATGCCTACCACAAAAAACATATTTCCTTGTCCTTTTTTTATTTGTACTTGGTGATTTTTGGGATGACATCACATTGTTCTTGTTCTTCTAATGTACATATGCTCCATACATGCTCACTGTATCTTTAAACAGCAGCATTCACTGAGACCTATGTACAGTCCACATGCCATTACCAATTTCTCTCATGGCAGAGCAGCCACACGCAGCCCTGTGAATTTCACATTAAGTTAGTTACACTCTTTGTCCCAGACAAGAAGCACAGTGATAAGGCAAAAGGCATAAAGGTGGATTAATTAGATTCACTTTGGCCATCATTTCTTACAGGACAGTGAAAGCACAGACCATACCAGTTCAGTCCTTTGAGATTTGAAATAGAATTACTCCAGAAGAGGTAAATAACAGAAGGGAAAAGCTGCTTCTTGCACAAGGTCCTTCCCCTCTATAGCTCCTACATGTAGATTTTGAGAGGTAGGAATTGGCTCTGCAAAACTGGAAAAAAATCCAGTGTGTCTCGCACGCTCTCGATCATGCACAAGGCTAGCTGCCTTTACTATTCCCTCTTGTTATAAGGCCACACCAAGACCAATTCAAGTTCAGTGAAACTTAAGTCATATAACATATTACTCTTCCATTAATCAAAAAAAGCCTGTTGAGATCCATGACATTTCTCTGCTAATAAGAAGATAAATTTTTTGAATCTTAAAGCAGGCACCTTCTGCTCGTCATCTTTCCGTTGTCCATGATCCATAATTAAAGGCAAAGCCAGAGAGAAATCAGTCCAAGAGATAGAGATTTCCTCTCGAAAATACAATGTATTGTTTCTATATTAGTTGATTATATCTACTGCTGAAGTGTACTCCACACTTGAAACACCAGAGGCTTGCATGGTAACTGAAATACTCAGAATCTACCTCCATGCCTTCAACAAATACTTCTCACAAAATAGGTCTGATACAGTGACAGATGGTGCCTTTTACCTGTTTTCACATCTTCATACATCTACATGGAATTTGTAAAAAGCAGCAGATCATATTTCAATGCAGGAATTTTGTTTTGTAAAAGCAGCTCAATAATTTGACATTTGTGTCCAGAATTGCATGTATCAGTGCATCTTTCTTCTAAAGAAATCTAATTATCTCTTAGAGTGCTCTGATTACCTATTCTCCCTTTTGAACACAGAAGCTATAAACAAATCCTGGGGTATATATTTGGAGAACGCTAACTGTCATATTCCCTGTTTCTTTTACTTAAACAACAGTGGCCAGTTGCTCAGCAAAGTGAAGTTCTTACACACTTGCAAGAACATACCTGCCAAAGAACGTTTAAGATACTTTACTGCCTTAGACATAAAGCTGATCTCCCAGAAAAATCTGAATGTCACCTTTAGAAGCTAGCTATCGTTGCATAAGAACACATTAAGAACACCTCAACTTTGTCTTCTTAGTTTGTTTGGATTTTTTTTTTTTTTTTTTTTTTTTAAATACCAGCAAACTTGAAAATCCTGCATGATGCCAAAGCACCCATTTCTGGACCCTCTAGCATCACTGGAAGTGGAAAAGGAAACCATATCTAAGAGAACAGGACAACCTTCAAAGATATGAAGAGTTTTGCTTTGGAAACAAGCATCCATTTCTTGGTACCCATGCTTGTACCCTTTCCTGTCTGACAGCAGTATTTCTTACTAGGTGCCACATATTCAAGGGAACAACACCACACTATGTCTTTGTGAGTGATAAAAGAAAAATTAGCTCCTAGCTGTAACTCCTCACTTGAGGATAATACTGGTGAACTGTTTTCTCATACAGCTATCCCCACACCTCTGTTGAATAAGAGAGGATCTTAATGCAAAAGTTCTCTCTGCAGAGATTCACATTCTTTCCATTTCAGTAAATCAGAAAGCCTCAGGGAGTGAAAACAAAAAGAAAAGAAGAGATGTGCCCTAAGGACAAGAGTTACAGAAAGCATCACTGAGAGGTGTTACTACTCTTCAAGGCACTAAATTCATGCCCATGCAGCAGCCTTAAGATGACAGGTAGGAAACCATACCTTATGATAAAAACACCACCAAAATTCCACTAATGACAATTTAGCCTGCAGCAGGACCCATGTGATTGTCAGTGTGCACCTCTACTACTTTAGCATTTTGAAAATTATTGTTCTATTATATCAAGCAGAAGTTAAACTAGCACGATCTATTTTACTGGAGGAGATAGGCAAGCTTAATAATCTGCTTCCCTGAAAATAAAAGGTTTGTCTCTTTTGAGGAGTCAGCATTAGTCTCTACGTGTTCTATGGCAACCCTGGAGGAAGAACTCTGGCCCATCAACACTAGTGCTTCTCTCCTCTCTTACCACTTTTTATTGTCATTTTATTTAGAGATGGTAGGTTTACCCTAAAAGTTGATGATCATTTCAGAGTCTGAAGTCCATCTCACCATGTTTTAGGTGACACAGGGCTTCTAACTACTGTCTTTGGACTTCCTCAGTATTTTTGAGAAGGAGTGATGTGATTGAGTCAAAGATGGGTGTGACATACATACAGGCTGCAAGTAGGCTACAAAGAGGCAAAACTCCAGAGCTAAGTGAATACAACTCAGCACTCCCTAGGCTTATAGGCAAAGTAGTACAAAGATGACATTCTAATGTATGAATTAATGTATATAAACACAAACACATATAATAAAAAAGGACATGAAAGGATAGGACACAATTATTTTGTTTTCAATTAAAAGGCAAACTAGATTAATGGATATTCATCCCATTCTGCTACCAAGGGCACTACAGAGGACACTGCAAGAAACTGGCAGTGGCTCTTCCATTTATTATACTCAGGAACAAAACAATGCTTATCAGATGAGTCTCTTGCCATTTGCACTTCAAGGAAGTTTAAGCAAAGACATTCAGAAGTTGTTATATATAGTTGTTTATGGATTTAAAGCATTTCTGGATGCTGTTTTAGGTCCTTTTTGCTTCATCTTTCCTGCTTAAGTAAGTTTAGAGTGTAGAAAAAGCTTTTACCAATTTTGTTTAAAAAAAAATAAAAATACCAAGGTGCATCCTATTCACAGGCCCACTTTCATTTCACTCTACATAGATTTCATAACAAAGCAACCTGAATAACTTTCATCTTTCAAGCACCTCCAACTTAACAATGAAACCTAGGAACAAGTCTTGAAACTTGCACTCAACGAGCTGCAAGCTCTACTTTTTTGTCTCCACTACACCCTTCCTGGAACTGCTTTCTACTTTAAATAAGAAAAAAAAAAGTCACATTTATTAGTCCTAATCCACTCAGAAAGCAGTGAAAGCAGTATTTTAACCAACTTCTCTTTGTTAAACACATAACCTTTAATGTTTATAACTCAACTAACTTACTTTAACACTTTTATAAAAAATTGGAACAATTTCTTGAACTATAAAAAAGTGTAATTAGGTCACTTCTGATTGAGCTGAAAGCTTGCTCTGGGTGGCTTGTCATATGGTAGCCTGTATTAATCAAACAATACCAGCTCAGTCCTTCCATTAAAACTTTCCATTATAACTTTTAGCTAAGTTCCACTCCCCTAAAAAGAGGTCAGAATTTCCTTATTCCCCTAAGTGAATCTGAATGACAGGAATAGTCTTAACAGATGTATTTTAGCCTACCGCTTAGTGAGATTAAATTGGCTTAAACCAGATAAGCTATACTATCATTCACAGATAAGAATTTATAAAATACTAGAAAAAAATACTATCAGATTTCCTAACACGTCCCTTAGGAAATACTGACAAGTTGCAAGAACATTTCAGTATTCTACCTCACTACACTAAAAAATGTAGAACTTTAAATTGAAGACTTCTGATGTCTTAAATTAACAATTTTTTTAAAGCATCATTAAATAGTAAGTGCTTACAGTTTACATGTGGTTTCAATCTGCACTGGCTGACAAAAGCAAGCAAAAGAAATTTTGGACAGCCACAGAATTAAAAGTCTTCCTAGTTCTGCCACTGCACCATCACTGCCAAGCAGCCACCTTTAATAAGCTGTTTAAATTCTCTGTATGCCCTTTTCTGTGAAATGGAAGTGAGTCTTTCACCTTCACAAAAATACTCAGAGTTAAATGTGTTGTCTGAGTGGTAAAATATTCAGGAATTAGTGCAGCTTAACTGACCTAAACCATATAAAAACTATTATTGGAATTACTATCTTGTTACTAACAGACAAATAACATGCGAGTCCTTCACAATCCTGGTAAGTTTGAACTGCTTTTAAAAAAAACTTGCCTAATTTAAATAGTTGCCTAGTGTATAATGATTTCTTTTGGACAGGTCAATTTGGTTTGGGTTGGTTTTTTTCCTCTAGTGTTTCCATAGTCACTCAAAGTAAAGATAAATATCTTCTGTTCAGAAATAGGAGGCATGCTATTTAAAAACACCTGATTCAGCAAGTTCTACAAAGGATAAACTATCCTGATCTTTCTCATTATTCTGCCACTTGTACTACTCATCCTACATTTAAAGCATGTGTTGAAATTCATGCCTTTGTTACTTATTAGCTAAAAACATTAAAGTCATATTATGCTCTGTACATATATATTCTGAGAGCAATAACTGCAATTATTTAAGGGAAAAGTGTGATTTTATGGATGTTCTGCTTTTCTGATAACCCGTAAACCTAACAGTTTCTACAGAGAAGATTATTTGCCATTTCAATGCTTTCATCCCTTTTTAACATCTGCTACATTCACTGAAACTTAATCTGTCTTAACTGAAACTTTTTAGCTATAGAGTCAAACAGGATAATTATGTCTTAGATTTATACAAGTATACATACATGAGTCAGTGAAGCTCCATGATGTTTAAAACACCTCGAATATAGTCAACATAATATGCAATACACATCCACAGGACTAATACCCTGACAGTCATATCTTTATCACAAGGTTGTCATATGCATAATTTTGATAAAGAGAATTAAAGTCTTTATTCTGTCATTCTACTCATTGAGCTACACTATAGAATACCATATATATTTAACTTCCTAATTCCAGAAAAAATTAAAGCAATTAAGAATACTTTTTAAACACAGTCTTCTCTAGGCTACAGAAGAAAGAGAAAATTAGTCCTCCTCAGTCCTGAGTGACATTTTCATATTTTTTTGTTTGTTTGATGGGTTTTTTGAGGGTTTTTTGTTTGTTTTGTTTTTAAATCAGCTCTGCTGTCTTAAGTAAGATTGGGAAAAGTTCTAAAAAATGTTACATCACTGGTAGAGAGTGTATACACAATCTATATACACTAAGAAGAACAGTGCCAGTTACAAGTTGTGCAGATGGAGCAAAAAGCAGTTTTCCTTGTTTCCTCACCATACAGTTACAAGAAAGATGACAATGCAAAACCAGGACATCTCATGCATTTTTTTGAGCTTGCCAGGTAGGTCTCCCACCATTTGTAGCCTAATCATACATACTTCCTCCAGATTTGCACATGTGTTTTACTTCCTATTTGGATTCCATACTCTCATTTCCAGCACTACACTCCCTAGATGTGAATTTTCTGAACAGCAATGCGTGAACAATTGACATTAGTTGCACTTTACACCAAGAAATGCTTAAGAGTTTATGAAATAAGAGCTCAAGCAATTTTGACCTTAGCTAGCCACTTTAGTTTGGACATGCCCTCATAAGGAAGTGACTTTCAGCTTCTGAACTCCTACCAAACTCTCATACAGAACTTGCTTCTAACTTGGAGAAAAAAATCCATGCTGAAATAAAGTCATAATCAAATCAAGAAGCTAGACCTGTGTTCATTTGAGCAAAGTTGGCATGAATTGCATAAAGGCACGAGGTGAGCGGAAAAAGTCAAGTACATGATTATCTGCAAGCAGATTTGCTTCCCTCTGTGTTCACCTAGACTGGATGCACACTGACTCAACTCATATTTTATGGTCTAAAACCTGCTCCAAGCTACTGGCTGTCACATTACACCAAATCCAAACAAAAAGCTTCCCATTCAGGGCCTTGAGATGATCTGGTGGATTAACACACCAAAGTCTGTCATCAGTACTGCATACAGATGCGAGCACACCCAAGGTAACAGATCACACACACAGAAACTATCCCACTCCTGGGTTGTAGCCTACCGTGCCTTTATCCTGAAGGCACATCATCAGAGTGCAGACGTCACCCGTTGCTTGATGGTTCACCAGCACCATGGCTTCATCTTCTGATACTGCTTTAACATCATCACCCCATTCCATTACTATTAAAAAAAAAAAAAAAAGGTAAACTTTACAGTGATCATATAGAAATGTTACTATCAACAACAAACTCAAAGACCCCACACAGAGACAATTATAATAAAGAAACCTACACATCATTTTAAACTGGCATATAGCATATGATAGGATTATTAGCAAGACCCATATTTCCAAGCACAGGGTATCCAGCTTCTGTTTTAAATTGCATGCACAGAGTAAGAACAAAATAAAAATACTCTGCCAAAACATACGTGCGGAGATTGGTCTTTTTATATCATTACTCCGTTCTAGATATAGGGTCTCAAAATTATATAAGTTTTTGACCCAGCTTTCAAATTCAACCATCTCAATTTGTCAAAAATGGGGCTCCAGTAAAAGCAAAACAAACAAAATCTATAATTGAAGCATTAGGTTTAAAATGCTATATTAAACTCAGTAATTCAAATCTAAACAAGTCAGCTATAGGCAAGAAAGTGGTTTCAGAAAATGTTGCTCAGATAAACTATTAGTCGTTATTTTGTGGACCAGAGACAAGATACTCCAGTGGCAAGAATGATGTCAGAAGGAAGTTATGGCTGGTGATCATCTAACATTTACACTGACTAGCAAAAGTATGCTGAGGTAAAGATGAGTAGTTAGAATTGCTAATTTTATCATCACTAAGTAACTAAAAAGAGAAAGAGAGTACTGCCTTCCAAAGAACAACACAGGTTGGAAAACTAAGAAAAGTCTGTCGCAAATTAAAGATCACAATGTGTCTAACACTTATCAGAGCAGACACAAGCAAGTAGAGTCTGGTCCTCTTCAATAAAAGGGATGGTTGCTGTAATGCAGGGTAAAAGGAGAGGATGGGCAGGCAGAGCAGCTCTAGGAAGTTCAAAAGAAAAAGTAAGATGCGTTGCCCACGCATGGAGGGTATGATTATTTTTATGTGTTCGTTCAGTATCTTAAGTGGTTCTTACTGGCTATTGTTTTAATTTCTGACATCAAAGGAAACACTTCGCCTCCACTACTGAACTTTAGTACTGGTACTAACAGGTCTCCAGGCAGTGAACAACTCATCACAGAATGATTACTTTACTACTATCTGTGTTTTAAGCAGTGGTTTAACTGATGCAAAAGCAATAGGCTACAGGATGAAGACAAGATGCAATAAACCATGCCTACCTTCCCTCTCCTTTCAGAAATCCAATTAGCATCACACCTTAGAAAGTTTCCACTTCTCAAAATTATTGCACCCAAGCTGGTACTGAATTAGCTCCCAAATTAGTACTGAACTGAGATTTCAACACAAAATAAAAAATGAAAATGCTGTATTTGGTCACAAGTAGATAGACTAAAGATGTGAAGGTGAGAAGGACTTTTCATTCCATAATCTTCAAACTCCTTTCTTTTCCCAGGCAAGCCAAGCACAGATCCTTCCTTATTTTTCTCAACATGAATTTAAAAGATCCCCTTTATACCTCCTCCTCAATTACATACAAATTCTCTCCAGTGTCCTCTCTAACTCCATGGAAGTTGGAACATACCTGGACGTAGCAGTCATAGCTGACACCGTGCACCTTCCTTATCAAGTATTTCACATATCTACCTATGGCAATACCCCAAGGCAAGAAGCTAGGATGAACCAAGAATTGTTTAAAAAGGAAATCAGTCATCTGCTTATTGATTTTGAAGCTATTAATTGAATGTCTTCATTAAGCAGCCAATATACAATATTCTTATTCAACCGTGGCTTTCCAAAAGTGATAAAAACTAAGTACTAAATATATTCTGCACATGCAGATTAAGGTTTCTCACAAGTAGCTAATTATTTCCAAATAAAGTTGTTTTATTTCTAGATCACTGGGATAAAAAAGGGTTACTTTACTATAGGTATTTCTCTGGACCATATAAATATATACTACTAATAGTTTGTACTGTAGAGGAGTTTAGAAAGAAACTACTTTTAAGCTTCAAAAATGTTTCACAGATCTAACTTTCTGAAAGATTAAAATAAAATTTGACTGAAAACCATTAGCCATAAGAAGCAGCAAACAAACTGAAAACAACTAAAGAGATCTTATGAAGCTTAATTTGATAGAAGTAAATTTTCAGCATACTAGGTGAAGACTAATATCTGACTTTGCAACTTTCAGATAAGCCCCAGTCAAAGAAAAACTGAATAAAAAGCCTCTGCTATTGCCTAGAGTATTTTACCTACTCTTGTTAAATCCAAAAGGTAAACACACACAACCAGCTTACAGGGCGCTAACAAGGTGTAGCTAAGATGTACTAAAAAGGTGGGCCCAGTTCTCACTTCAAATACAAGGTAATAAAAAGTTTTATTTAATTCTTTAATTGATTTACTCAATTCATTATATCTATCAACCTTGCCAGGCTAATAGCTCAACTTCTGCAGCTCAGCTGACAGGTACTAAGTTACTAAATCAGTGATTCAGCTGGACATTCTCTATTTTCTTTTCCCTCTGTCGTGTCTCCTGAGGCAATCAGGCTGTCTCTTGTGCTTTATAACACTTTATGGTCAATTGATTGACCTGATTATCAAGGAGAAGAGAATCAGTTTGTGCAAGTCCTTTGCAGAGCATTCGTGGATCAGAAACAGAACAGCAAAACACAAAAGTGTGCAGAAAACCCACGGCCATTACCACAAATTTTTAAAGAAAAAAAACAAACCCACAACCCTCAAATATCTAGAATTTTAAGTTCACAGTTTTCCTTTAAATGCAGGTGGGGGGGATAAATGCCCATCTTCAATTTTCTCATCATACTGACATTTCCAAAAGCAGCATCGTTTGCTTTAAGAAATACTTGTGCTATTACATTCCTCCACTGCACTTAGAAACATTCAAATCAAAACCTCAGCTGCATGGCAGCAGAACCAGGAACACCACTTTGCTCCACTGTAGCAAGACAAAAAACAGTTCAAAGACAAATATTTGTCACTCAGGCCTAAAAAACAGCAGACATTCCTCCACAGCTTCCTTCTATTGCCAGGGCACATTTTGTAAGGATACCAGTTCTGTGCTTCCAGCCTCACAATAGTTAGATTTCTGCAAATACTGTTTTAACATATTGAAATAACCTGAGGGAAGGAAGGAAGGAAAGTGCAAGAAATCAGTTTAACATGGCAATTTGAAATCATGGTAAAATCAGTACCAAGAAAATCTGATAATCCTCACTAGTAGTAACATCTACCCACAAGATGCAGACAAATTGGCTTAGTTGTAAAGAGATACTTCATTTGTGACTTAGTGTTGTAAGCATAAGTCTTCTCCAGGAATGGATGAAGTCACGTTTACTTGCAATCGCATGCGCCATGAAACAGAAAGACTTTTCCTTCTTTTATAACAAGAAGTCCAAGATATACACATCTCTAAAAATGTCAAGAAAAAAATTCATATAATGAGCTGCAAACTGAGCTTTTTATGAGCTAATCCTAGAAGAGCTTAAAGAAAATAAAACCAATACAAGTTTTTTCCATGTTTTTACTGACGTATTACACATCTAAATGTAGCTGTTGTGAGTTCTCAACTTGGCTACTTTGTGACCATGTCCTTTAGCATAACTATGTGCATGTAAGTGAAGCTATGAATAAATATTCAAGCATTTTAATTGCAGTACATCATTAGGCTGGGCTAAGCAACAATTCAGTAGATTTTATTTTATACTTTTGAATATACCTAGCAAGAACGGCAGTCTAGTATTCTGAGCAGTTGCCTGGCAATTACTATGAACTACTTCATTTTGTATACTGTGTTTTAAAACTTAAATTCTGAAATTTCTGACCATCTCTTCATTATATTTATAAGTTTCATTACAGTGTGTGCCATGGGAATCAGCATATATTTTATTGGCATCTTAACTCTTAAGTTCTAATAAATACCTAGTATTGTCATTTCAGAATTTAATGAGTTTTAAACTTCTTATTTCTCCACTGAATTGGAGAGGGAAAAAAAATCCAAAAGCTTCATGCCAAAAATTTAAACAGCCATTAAGAAATAGGCAGTGAAGGAACCAGTTGCAGTTCTCATAATAGCATCATCCAAATCTAAAAGCTGCCACATTAATCCCATAAATCATGAAAAGACTGAGTTATGGCAAGGTCAAGGAAATTCCTTAAGTGTTCTAAATCACAATTATTAAAAGCTCCAAACCCATAAAACAGCTAGATAAATCACCTGAAAAGTTATGATATATGTAAGCATATAAGGGATTTGGGTATCTACTTTATTTGCCATTTAGATTTGAGTCTACACACAATATTCACAACTTTCTCTACAAACTGGAGAACAACTTCTACTCCAGAACTTCACACTCCTTAGTTTATTTAAATTCTGATCAACTGCTATCACTTGCATCTGTGAGGCAAGACTTCAAGAAAACCTGTTCCAAAAAAGGTTGTAGGTTAGCAACATTTAGACCTGAAAATTACTACATTTGTCAACTGCTTGGAAACTTTCATTAACCAATAAAGGGCGTTATTAATGGACAGCCTCCTTTGCTTCCTCAAAAGCCACCCTGCTTTCTGAAAGGAGGAATGATATTATTAGCTACTCAGTAGTGACTGTAGCTCATGCCAACCAGGTTTCTATGTTTTAAACATTCCCCCTCATACTCAGGCATTTGTGTCTGGTACCTTGCAACTCTGGCTTTACTGTTATTCACAATTTGCTCATCAAAGCATGTTTCAACTAGAGTAGCTATGCACAGTTGTTAAACTAATTTGTCTCTCCTTTATAGACGGGAGTCTTTGATAACTGGCATTAAGAAATCCCAGAAGTAATGCCAGAGGTTAAATATTACTTAGCATGCCTAAATTGCGGGGGGAGAGGGGGTGGGGGAGCTGCTAAAGGTGAGTTTTTTCCCCTTAACAAAAATGTTGAAGGCATTTATGCCTGCAAATTGGTTGCCTACAGTAAAAAAAAGGAAACAATGGCTAAGCAAAGCAGCATACTGTTAACTATTTTACATTTATTAAGCATCTATTTTAGGCTTAGAAGATATTTAAAAACACCTATATAAAAATCAGGCATGTGCTATTGGAAAGAGAAAAATAGCTCTTCCTATTCCAGCCACTCCTTCCAAAATTCATACTGCCAAGGAAACCTCATTTATTGTCTCTAAGTACACACAAGACATACAGATGATCAATAAAAGTACAATCAGAAAAAGGAGGGAAAGAACATGCACACATCACATCATTAAAGACAGCTTCACTTAGCATGTTATCTTTCTTTTCCTATTAAAAAATGTACCCTTACTAACAAAAATATTGTCTATTTCAATGCTATTACAACGTATTCTATTACAACATGGATATAAGCTGGAGCACAAGAGGTTCCACCTTAATACAAGGAGGAAATTCTTTACTGTAAGGGTCACAGAGCACTGGAACGGGCTCCCCAGAGAGGTTGTGGAGTCTCCTTCTCTGGAGATTTTCAAGACCTGCCTGGACGCGTTCCTGTGTAACCTGTACTAGATTGTATGATCCTGCTCTGGCAGGGGGGTTGGACTCGAAGATCTCCAAGGTCCCTTCCAACCCCTGACACACTGTGATACCCTGGGATAGACAACTTAAGGATGTAAAAAGTTTTAAACAAGACTTTGATACTTAAAGAGCATATTTTACAGCTCATTTGATTCAGGCTTCTATGATGATAATAAACTGATCTGCATTGAGAAGTTTTTCCTTTTATTTCCATCAAGAAAAATGCTTATCATAGAGAAGTCAGAGAAGAAGCAGCAGCTGCTGAAGAGAAGGCTGCAACTAAAGTGAGCTTCACAGAATCACAGAATTTTTGGGGTTGGACAGGACTTCGAAAGATCATCTAGTCCAACCCCCCTGCCAGAGCAGGATCACCTAGATCAGGTCACACAGGAACGCATCCAAGTGGGTTCTGAATGTCTCCAGAGAAGGAGACTCCGAAACCTCCCTGGGCAGCCTGTTACAGTGTTCTGTCACCCTCACCATCAGAAGGTTCTACGTAAACCTAAGGAGAAACTTTATGTTCCACCTTGTACCCATTCCCCCTTGTCTTATCACTGGACATCACTAAGAAGAGCCTGGCTATATCATCTTGAAACTCACCTTTTACATTATTTATAAACATTAGTGAGGTCACCTTCTTGATCTGAGGGGCCCAGAACTGGACAATATTCCAGCTGAGGCCTCAACAGGGCAGAGTAGAGGGGGATGAGAACCGCCCTCAACCTACTAACCACACCCCTTCTAATATACCCCAGGATGACAATGTTCCTACACTAGATGTTAATAAGACAAGGCTGGGTTTAAGATGTCCTAGTCACTATCTTAATTTTTCTGTGACAAACCATTTTGCACACCTCTGCAGTTCACTGTAGGAAACTCCCACAACACTGCTCGAATAACAGAGGAACCAAAGTCCTACAGCTCATAGCTCTGACCATCCAAACTGGATCCCCACCTGTATATGGTACTGCTCCTTGGAAGCTGTAACCACAGAGACACAGTGTTCGTAGCCACACAGGCAAACGTGGACTGTGAAATGTGAAGACTGTGGTTGATGTCGGCTTTCATGGCTATACTGGTAATAAACTGTAGCAGCAGAGAAGCAACTCCAGTGTCTGTTTAGCTGCTTCTAATATTAGAAAAATAACTGCAAGACTGAAGAATGGGATGGAGTGCTGAAATCCTTTTGAAGTACCTCAAGCTCATGAGTCAGACCACTTGCAGAAGGAGCAAGCTGTACAGCACATTCCTCCCCGGTGACAGATAAAATACATTAAGTATTAACTGCGCAGAGGAACATCAATGCATTCATGAACTAATATACTAATGCTCTAAATACCTTACATACTGCAGATGTTACAATGGCCAAAAAAAAAAAAAAAAAGCCAAAACAAAACCACAGAACAACAAACAAACAAAAAAACCCCCACAAAACAACCAGCTTGAAGCCTAGGAGAAGCAGCAACACAGGGGGGAAGTCCCATTTTTTCCTCACTGTGAAAGAATACTTTTTTACATTTTTAACACATTAAGGAAATAAAATATCAGAACAAGTAGTAAAGGTTATTAAGGGGTACTGGAAATCAAATAGTCAGGCTTTAGAGTTAAAAACAAGCCAAAGAAGTTTCAAAGCATGCACAAAAGCTTACTAGTTAGAAGCATGTTGACACCAACGTCCTAAAAAGGCAGAAGAATCTAAACTAACAGTAAATATACTTCAGATTATCTTCTATCACGTCAGTTCATATTTAAAGCTAATAGTACCATTTTGGACATTCCTAGTTATGTTGTGGAAAGAAACACTGTCAATCTATATTCAAAAGTGTTTATTTCCAACATGAAATAAAGACAAAGTTTACAAGTCTTTAAGAGGACCATGAACCAAAAAGAGATACATAGGCTCAAGATGAACTTTTGCCTTTTGCTTGTTAAAAGCTTTTGAACACTCTGGGGGTGACCATAAAGCTGTAACACTCTAAGTAACAGAAACAAAGAAACACATTTCTGTAAAACAAGCATGAAAAGAGATGCTGAATAGAAGGATCTCAGCTAAGCTTTTACACAAAGCAAAAGCAAAATTCACATCTTACAAAACCAGGGAAATTTTACATGGCAAAACATCCTTTGACAAGCATAGGGCCACAAGACTGCTTGTATTAAAGAGTGTCCCAGTAAACTCTGGTCCACGGATGTTTTATTGCTCCATAGACAGATACTATGGAATATTTGAAAATTTTAAGAAGAAGCAAGTCAGAATTATTATTTTTTTTTTTTAACCAGTTTGCACTTTACCATTCAACTTCAAGGTGAGGGACAATGATGGAAACACCAGGCAATCCCTCAGTGCAAAGAGGTCCAACACTTGCCTAGACTGTTTCTGTCAGACAAGGCTGTGGGTCCTACATTTCAGTCTCTTTATCTACAAGGATAATTTTTACCTGTGAGAAAGGGTTCTTGCCACTCTAGCACATGACTAAATCCACAGAATGGTTTTCCATTTTTTTTTAAATGCAGGACTCAAAACTCTTGAAGTTTCGCCTGTAACATTCACATTTACTCTTAATAAGAAGGTAGTCCAACATCAGACTTTCCTAAGTTGATACCACAGTCTTAAGTCTTATTCAGTGTACTGTATATTGAAACTACAGTATTTTAAAAAAAGTTACAGAGCAAAATACACCCTAAGTGCAAATAAAATTTTATCTGTAAGAATGCTTTATGAAAGAGACTGGTTTCTCCAGAATTAAGAAGAAAAGCTATGTTGAAAACAGAATTTCAGAATACACCATTACAACAATTCAAGCATATGTATCTTAAAACATTAAGTACCATAGAAGAACAGTGAGGAGTGTTTCTGTTCTCTGATCAAAAAAACCACAGCAGTGCAGCTGGGTAGCTAAAAAAATGCTAGAAACACAGAGCTTGCTATTATTGTTCCCCTTATTACCCTTTCAAGCAAAGAACGGTTGGCTGTGGCTCTGTATTTTTAATAACTTGAACCCAGCAGGTTACTACAGTACTTTACCCCTACTCACCTCTCCCATCACTACTCCTGTGCAACTACTAAAGCAGGACTAGGGCTGACAAGCACGGTCTGACATGTCAAATACTGACAGATAGAAACAATTCAGTAAAAGTGCCATGGTGGTTTTGTTTTTATTTTCCATTTAAAAACAACATAGGTATCTTTAAAAAATTTCCCATTTGCTGCATGAGCTGAAGAGCTTATTCCCTCCTGGATTCAAGTCAGAAAGAGTCAGAGGCAGGTTTTTCCTCTCTCTCTATATATATGAAAAAGAATGAGAAATAAAGAAAGGAGGAAAGGGGAAGATTCAGTTAAAGCACAAGAAAAAAAATCAACACCAAAAAAAACCCAAAACACCCTACCCCCCCAAAAAACCCCACACAATCAAAAAAACAACACAAAACCACAAAAAAAATCCAAAACAAGTAAGTCTGAAATTCAGTATGTCAGCACTGGGACTTGAGCTTTAAGAAGGAAAGTTGTAGGACAGAAAATCATCACCTCCAGCAGCACAAAGCTGGAGATCAGTCACTAGGTTTCTACCCGGGGTCAATACTAGGACCAGTACTGTAATGATAGGATGGAGGACATGCTCTAGAAATTTATGGCAAGCTTGCAGACAACGCAGATCCAGGAGGAGTGGTTGATATGCCAGATGGTCATGCTGCCATTTAGAGGAATGTGGACAGGCTGGAGAAATGAGCCAACAGGAACCTCAGGGTGTTCAACAAGAGGAAGAGTCAAGTCCCATACTTGAGGGGAGACTTTGCAGGAAGGGCCCTGGACAAGCTGAGCACAAGCCAGAAATGCATATTATGGCAGGGCAAACAGTATCCTGGGCTACATTTGGAAAAAACACAGCCAGCAAGTGGAGGGAGGTGGTCCTTTCCCACTGCTCAGCAATGGGGAGGCCACAGCTGGAGCACTGGGTCTAGTTCTGGGCTCCCCAGTAAAATATAACATGCAGACTTAATGGAGTGAGTCCAGCAAAGGGCTACTAAGATGACTAAGGGACCACAGAACCTTTCGTATGAGGAGGGGCTGGAGGAGATGGGACTGTTCAGCCTGGAAAAGAAAAAGGCTCCATCAGAGGAATCTTACTCATATGTAAGTACCTGATGGGGGTGCAAGGAGAGGGGTAGAGAAGACTTAGCCAGACTCCATCCTTCAGGATCCAGTAACAAGCTGAGAGGCAATGGGCACAAATTGATGTTCCACTTCAACACAAGGAAAAAAAGAACAAATAAAAAAAAAAAAAAAAGGAAAACCACAACATTTTTACTATAAGAGTGGTCAAACACTGACACAGGTTGCACATCGAGGTTGTGGAGTGTCCATCCTTGGAGCTATTCAAAACCTGCCTGGGCATGGATCTGGGCAACCTGCTCTAACTGGCCTAACTTTGAGCAGGGGGTTCAACCATATGATCCTCAGAGGTCCCTTTCAACCTAAACAATTCTGTGATTCTGTGACCAGAAGGAAAAGCATGATGTTAACAGAATTTTTTCTTACTTGATACCTTTAACTACAACAAAACTTATATTTCATCCTGCAGCATGAAAAGGATCAGACTTTACAGTTACAAAGCACATGCTGCAAATAAAAACTGGCAAGGTTTTTCTGCCTTACAGCTGCAGAACTGCAGCAAAGACAAATTTGAAAGACAGTTCAAACCTTCATATGAAAGAAGCAGAATATGATCCGCTTAGGATCACCTAACTCGGGCAAAGAAGCAGGACCAGTAACCAACACCACAAACTCAAGGCAATGATGCATTTTAACCAGAACAAGCCACTGAGTTGACTGCTATGAAGTCTTGAGATCTTAATTTATATTTTTATCTGTATCTTTAGCTCTATTATGAAATATTATGGCAAACTACTCCATTGAGACTGTTTTGTCGTCATGTCAAACATGAAGTATGCAAGTAGTTGAGCTACTTTTAGTGACTCAAGCACCAAGACATTCAAATTACTATTTAACACTCAGATACAGCTACTGACACCTACTTAAACTCAAAACTTAAAGATTAGAGTAGTAACAAATAAACCAAAAAACCCCAGCATATAAAGTGGGAAGGCCTCAATTATTTCTACTACTATCTTTGTCTATGATATTTCTTATTTCTCCTATTTTGGCCAAGTTGCTCTGATACTTGAGAAGCAAAAGAAAGCCACTGCAACACTATGTAAACATTGGTACTGCTGGAGAAGAGAAAAAAACCCTAAAAACAAAACCAAAGCAAACCAAACAAAAACACAAAGAAAAACAAAAACAAACAAACAAAAGAAAAACACCACACCCACACACAAAAGGGGCAAGCCAGCACAGTCAGATCTATCAGAAGATGGGATGATGGAGCAGCAAGCACTAGCTGGACCAGGAGTTGTCCTTATGGAACTACGGTCTGCTGCACTGCAAGACCTGCTGGGCAAGTCTGGTTGGCCCAACATGCAAAGCATAACCAGCCCAAGTGACCTAAGTTACCTCTGAAATGTCATGAATTTCTTTTTAAAAATGAACAAGCTCGTTAGGCATGTTGTGGTGTTTACTGCATAGCAAGCATAGGGTTTTGTTCTTTTAAAGAACATTAGAACATGTTAAAAACATGCAACGCCTCATTGTTCTCCTTTTCCCTGTAACCTTAAGTACAAGAGAGAGATACACGTCCTTGTCATAAAAGCTCTGTAGCCATCTGCCACGAGCACTACTACAGAACAACTGTAACAGAATTGTCATGGTTGGAATAGACCTTCAAGATCACTGTGTCCAACCATCAACACCTTACTGTCCCACTAGAGCATGTCCTGAAGTGCCTCATCTACACACTTTTTGAGCACCTCCAAGGATGACGACTCCACCTCCCTGGGCAGCCTGTTCCAGCACCTGACTACTTCCTCAGTAAAGAAATTCTTCCTAATACCTAACCTAAACCTACCCTGGTGCAACTTTAGGCCATCTCCTCTAATCCTGTCACTGTTTACTTGAGAAAACAGGCCACACCCACCTCACTACAACCTTTCAGGTGGTTGTAGAACGCGATGAGGTCTTCCCTCAGCATCCTCTCCTCCAAACTAAACAATCCCAGTTCTTTCAGCCACTCCTCACAGAACTTGTTCTCCAGACCCTTCACCAGCTTGGTTGCCCTTCTCTGAACTCACTCCAGCAAGGACAAGGTGACTTTGAGTGGGCTTTGGATTTGTTTGGGGAAAGCAAATAAAAAAAAATATTATAATTCTCCCTACGAGAGAGCACTCCAAAAGCACACCCTCTGTCACTGTTAAAGTACTGCATCATAACAATAACCTGAGTTATCTCTGCAGAGTCAACAGAGTCAGCAGCAGAAGCTACCCAGTGGCAGTACTGCAAACTACAATACTACTACTAGAGTTTCCTTCTGAGTCACTGGCAATGGTATGCCTTACTAACTTGATTCTGTTGCTTGTCTTTCCAGATGTGAAATTCCCAGCGATGCCAGAGAGTCATTCATAAGGTACTTCACTTTCCTCAGCTCTTAAGGTGGCTCAAAAAGTACAGCTACTGTATCATACTGCCTTAAAAAGTAAACAGATACAGTACAAAAGCAGATCTTCCCAGTCAGGTTCCAGGGGATACAATACCCAGAGCATACACCCAAGTTCACAGCCCTAAGTAAAGGGATACTTCTCAAATTGTGTAAGCAACGCCAAAACCCAGTATATCCAAACCAACTGCATGAAAAATTCCATTAGGCTAATGGTCTATGTAAACCAAACAACTTGTGAAACAGCAGTCCTGTTTCCTCCAGAGAAAGGACTGACTACCTCTATTAAAGCAGGGGGAACAGCTGAAACCTGCTTTGCAGCCTCAGCTATTAACTCTGAGGATCTTGATCAAAAGAGAAAGAGAAGACATGCAAGATGTAAACTACCTGGTCTACTGCAAGCTGGCTAAACCAAATTAATAATCAGCAAGACATCGTACAGGGCTGCAGCACTCCCGGTTTTCATTCAACTGTTTGGCTGCTTATGCAGAGCCGAGTGCTGCAACATCACAGGACTTTGTATTAAGAATCAAACTTTCTCCTCTATATAGAAATAGGCTCTGCACAGTGTAGTCCAAAGTAATACAAATATTGAGGAAACTGGGCAAAGACTCCACTGGAAAAAAAATGCACCCATAAGACAGAAGCAAGCCTTCAAGTAAATAATTGGGGAAGATTTGCAATTCTGTTTCAACAAGAAAATAAGACACTACCAGAGTCTGATGCCTATAAAGAAATAAAAATAAGATCTTCCGTTATCACAAACGGGTAAATAGATGGATGCAACCCACACTTGATTTTTTTTTTTGCTTTCAAAGTGGACAGGTTCAAGTCTTTACTGCTTCTGGACAGTGATATGAAGACTTGAAGGAACTTGATAACAACAGCTGAACTGCCCAAAATCAACTCCTGAGAGACTGCATGAATGTTATTTAAAAGGGAGGAAGCTCTATTACAACAAGGTTCTCAAAAAAATTAGCTCTTTTCTAAAGTGAAAAAAAACAAACAAAACAAGTGTAGGTGGAAAGCCACACTTCTAGCCATAAGGAAGGTTCTGCTCCTACTTAGTCTAGTTTTCCACATCAAGCCAGTTGAAAATACAGCTTTAAAGAACAAGTAATTGGTGGCATAATATGGCAATAAACTTGCCCAGGAAGACATGGCCATTTTCTCTCCTTTTCAGATTTGCAAATTGCAAGCCTCCTGTACCATTTCAAGGAAAACACAGCACCTAGAAGCTTTTCATATGGTTTTATCAAAAGGCACAGCTGCAGAAATAACATGACAAATTCAGCAATCTTAAAACAAATATACCATGGCCACAAAATATCAAGTCTTTCTGGGGACATCAGAAGAACTCAAGAGAATTCAGTTATTACCTGCTGCCTAAGGGATTGGAGAGGTTAGCTAGCAATAAGAAGACATGAGTTGGAAGTCTCACTTCCATTCTTAACTATGAGTTTTAAGTTACTGTGTATGTTTGGACCAAAGACTTTTCAGAGTGCTATACAAGAGGCTGTTTCAGGTAAACTGGCACTGGATAGCAGAAAGAGGGAGAGCAATTTCTCATAGGAAACTGATAAAGCACGTTATTCTTCTGCACTTATAACTACAGAGGTAGCTAATCAAGGGTATTCTGGTACCCATGAAATTCTCAAGTGCCTTGAGGTTTATCAAATACAGGAACCAAAAAACTGAAATAAGGCTGGAAGTGAGCAAACAATTTTTTCTTTAAACAACATGTGGAACTTGCCTAAAACTCCAAATGATTTGTATTCATCTCTCCCTACATACCAGGCCTAATTAAATAGCGTAGTGAAAAGGCCTGATCAGCTCCTGAGCATTCAAATACTTAGCTCTAGAACTGTACCACCAGGACTGGGCACAAGCGAGGGTTACAGCCAAAAGGTACATATCAAGAAAAGCTGCCACAGTGACTACAGGTAAGAACTAAGACTATGCTTTTCAGAAGATGTACTAGGTTAAGAAAAGAACCCACCAAAACATAATTACACTGTTGAGCAAGGAAACAATTTTCCCAGTGTTCAAATCCATCCGGGCTCAGAAATGCACATTGATTCAAAAACAAAACAAAGAAAATTTTCCTCCTAACAGAAGCAAACTACATGACTTTATTCACTGGCTGAAGGTTCAAGTCAAGAAAACCAACAATACTATTACTGCAAATCAAGACTCTGAATGTGTAAAGATCAGCCCCGTATTTCAGTTCTAGTGACTGCCTTCTGCTTCTCTAAATCAAGGTTCAGTTACCTCTTCATATTCTTCAGAACTTGCCTGAATTACTACGAAATGCTGTTGATACTGTCTCCTTATGCAGTTGGCATTTTTCAGCCCAGCTCATGATAAAGTACAAATAATCACCACATAAAAGTGGTGCCAGATGTATTTGAAATACCCTTTACTTTTAGATTATCTCTTAAATGACCTACACGGGAAAGCCAAAAGGCCATTCTGTGCATTTATTTACCATCTCCCTACAGTGATCTCAGAATTGAGGAGCTTGTCTCCATTTGAAGACCATTGACCATTTAAACCTCAAACTCAGTCAGTTCTGGACAGACAAAGCTACTAAGCACCTGAATGATCATAAGAACAGAAAATACATATTTAAAGAATGTATTTTGAGATTGCAGCAGTATCAATCTAAAAATCAATATCCTCAAGCAATAAAGCTGGCTATTAATCAAACAGCTGCAGCATTACTCTGTCCTCCCCCCATACACCTCTGCACCATCCTCCAGTTCCAGTGGGCTAGCGTTGTCATATACCACAGAACTGAACCAAGTCACTGGACTTTTTCAAGTTGCAGTGCAGAGGGGAAAACTTAATAATGTAAGGCATGCAAAGAATCCAAAAATAATGTGATACAGATGGAAGGAAGCAGAAGGACAAACCTTTTAAAAGAAACCTTAAATGTTTGCACCATTAGGTTTCAAGGACTTTATTAATAATCTTGCTCACACTACCAACAAGAGTCTTTACAACAAAGAAGTTATAACAAGAACTGTTCTTTCACTTTTTAGATATTATGCTCATTTATTTTCAAATAATGAATTTTAGAAAGGCCAGGGGAAAATGATGTTCAGTTACCACAAATTTAATCAAAATATTTTAATCATAAAACAGTAAGAAGCTAATGGTGCAGATTAACAGCAAATCCCTATATTCAGTTTTACATTTCTGTTTATGCAAACCCTTATTATTAAAACAAGAGTTTCTAACAGTAGGTTAGAAAATCATGCTGGAAAGCTTATGACAATTCTACCTGGGAACTTTAGCTAATACTTTTGCCAGCATAATGCAGCAAACAGTTCAAGCCAACAAAGCATCTTGCCATATTTAAATTTACCCCGGGTTATCCTATACCTGTTCAGCAACTCTTAAGAATTAAGTGTGGCCACATTTCAGGTTGCCAGTAAGCAGAAGTCTATCATCACCAAATCAGAAATAACACCTTTAATGGCACTCGCCGGCTATCACAAATGAAGTAATTAGGAGGAAAAACAGCCTCTCTCATTACAGTATTGTACCTGACACACCTCAAAGCAGCAGCAGAAAGTTTACTGTTCCAATTAAAAAAAAAAAAAGTTCATCTCTCTGGCATCTGTTACTATTACAAAACAAATAATCCTCTTACACCTGCTGACAACTGCAAAAAATACTTGGATTTGTGGCTGCCAGTCTTACTGGGAGTTTCAGTACTACTTTAACAGACAAAATGGTCAGACTCAATACAAACAAATTTATTCAAACCTTCTGAATGGCCGGCCCCAATACCTACCCTTCATCTTCAACACACACAGATATTCAGTGCACCTTTCAATGCATACCCAGGTTCCAATTTTGAAATATGATGCTGCTATGACAATAAATGAGGGTTCTCCTCCTCTTTTCTCCCTCCTCAAATTAAAACCAATTTCTACATTTCAGATCAAAAAGCTTTTCCATACATTGGGAATGAATGGTAAAAATGACAGTAGACAAATGCTGGAGGAATAAAAAAAGAACAGACTTCAGAGTACTCCAGTTAAAAACAGTACTTCACTACAGAGCAGTTTCTCTTGAGAGCACCCATAAAGGGGTTGAACAGAGCTGCAAAAGAGTCTGTGGAAATCAACTTCTCCACTTCAAGTACAGCAAGTGTGCCACAAATGCAAGGAGGTATTATGAATCTCAAAATTCCACTTTACAATTAAATGATTAATGAGAATACTCCTAAGTCTGTGGGTAGCAATGGGCACTGTAAGCACTTTACATGCAACATTGTGGCTACAAGTGCCTTGGCTTACTCATGAAGCACTTGTCAGAAGTGTTACAAATACTCTTTCCTCATACAAGAGGAAAGCAAGGCAAAAATAAATTTATTTTAACTACTGAAGTCCAACACTCCCACAGAGTAAGAGCTTTGGTCAATACACCTCAAACATGGAGTTCTAACTATCCAACTAAATCCTCCATATTTTGCTCAAAGAAACCATGCCTCAAAGCAAACCCAGTTAGTGACCAGACACTCAAGATTTACCACATTGTTTTTGCAAAGGATCAGGAAAGGGTGGCAAGGGGATGTAAAAGGAAGGAGCAGGCCACCTGCTACAGTTCTCTCTTCACCGCAGCAGCCACCCAAATAACCCTTAGCCTTCCTACAGTGATGCACAGCAACACTCCTCATGGTTATGTGAGCTCAGCTCTGCATTTTAGCTTTTACGGTTTACTAGGCTGTTAAAACATTTTCAGAGAATGTAAGCAATAAAGGGGTGGGCAAAAAAGGGGCATGTTTCAATATTTTCTCCCTCTGAAATGGATGAGGGACTGAAAAAACTAATTTTTCAAACTCCAAAAGCCCAAGGTAGACATTGAACATCTTTAAACACAACCAAAACTATAGAGTTAGCTGGGCAAAGGCCTTGCTGTTGTCACATTCCTTTCCTATGTTACTAGATTATAAGACCAAAGTGTTAGGTTTGATAATACAAATAGAAGAGTCTCAAAAATAAACATTCACTGTTTGTTTTCATGAAATCCACTACATCCAAGAGGCTTAGCAAACATTTACATTAACTGTACCTGCATCTGAAAGCATTTTTACAAACACAAACTGAACTTCATAGATCTTTCATATTATATTAGCATATACACAGGCTACAGTTGTATTTATTTCCAAGTAAAGCTGTTGCTAGGAGGAACAACAACTGAATTTTATGCCAGAGGCAAGCACAGGAAATAAAAATGGATATGAAAGAAGAATGCATTTGGAAAGGAAATTGGCAGCTAAGAGTTGGGAGTTTTGCCAGGCCATCTATATATATTTATGCATATCAAAACAGACAAAGTTCAGGTACAAAAATGAAGAGGCCACATTTCTATTGTAGTGCTTTCACATGTGCTGCCTGGTGGTAGAGAACCCTTTTGACCCTTCTCAACCTGCTTACCACCCACACTGTCATGCTCTCCCATAATACACTCAAACGTCAAGCCTCATGTTTCTACATGTCCCTGGGTCAGATTCGTAACTGACTTTCTCTTTGGCTCTGCCCTGCACCTACAGTAATCTGAGTATCACTGTGTTCTCTCAAAAATTTCAGTCAGGTTGATGCCCTTCCAGTCCTCCTCCTTTTAGGAGGCTACATAAACTCCTGTTCTATATACAGAATAGAAGGTCTTAAAAACACAATAGTTTAAGTTCTTTTACCACCTTATCCTTTTTCCTAATATTAAAACTTTATCTACATATACGTTTTGGATCTAAAAGGCTATGATAAGCAAGCTGGACTAAACATCATCTAAAAGTAAGCTTCATACACAGCCACTGCCAGACTGACGAATTGATCCAGAAGCAGAAAGAACAAAACCCGGTTTCCATAAAAACTTGTTGTCCAACTTCCTTTTCCTCAACGGGCTGGAAAAATTATGCTGGCACTGTGGCAAACCCAAAACCACCGATGCACTGGTTGGACATGCAGCAGATGTCAATCAAGACATAAAATAGCCAAATCTGCTGGTGCTACCCTCAGCTGAGGCACTAACTTGGGTCTCTCTCTTTCACTCAGCTGCCAATTTTCACAAAACTCATGAGAACACCATTATGTCTGAAATCTGAACCATCTGCTCAATCACATACAGACTTGCAATGAAGCAAATCAGAAGTGTGGGAGAGGTGAGAGAAAGAATAGCTGTTAAACAAGGAGCTTAATCCCATCAGGAAACTATGCTTAAAACACCGTCACACTGATCTACATAGATAATAGAAGACCCAAGTCACCAAAATACATTAAAGTGGTGTTTAATGGTCCACCCTAAACATCACACCCAAACATAACTGATGTTTAAATTAATCAAAAATATGTATTCTTAATACTAATGGGTTTTGTTCCTCAGTTCTGGCAAACAGTCACTACAGACTTTCACAGAAACTGCACGTTTGTAACTTTTGGGTGCTAGAAAACAAATGCAACTAAACTTGAAAACCTCAGATGAAATCCTCCTTTTTACCACCAAAAAACCCACACCCACAAGTACTCATGCCATTGTCCGAACAATGCCACTTTCCAGAACCCATGTCCTCCCAAAGAGCAGCAGTGCTGGCCCTTGCTCTTAGAACACCAGTTCTATTTTTAGTTCTACATAAGTGAGAAGCAGTAATAAAGCTATTAAGCTTTCCTCTCCCCCTTTACTTCAATTACAAAACTGAGGTGAATCTCTAAGCAGTTTAAATTATTAGACTCCTTAAACATGGACAATTCCTTACCTTTTATAACCATAAAATATAAACAAGAAGTCTTCAGATCATGTTCTATGACTCAAAAGTATTAACACCACTGGCACTATCCTGTAAATATTTGTGAAAGGACATAATGAAAATATTTAAGAAACAAACAAAACCTCCCAGGCACCGCTGTTTTATTGAATCTTAAGTACTTTATTTTTCTACCTTCCCATGACACTAAATGTCCCTTTCTTCTTCACACAGAGGCAGGGAGGTTGCACCTCTCTCTTCTAGTCTATTCTGCCAAGGAAACAGAACCACTCAATTGTCCAATTAAGTTCCAATTCAAGTTCGGTTGTGAATGAAGTTGTTCTGATTTGATTTCAGCTTGCCCTAATGAAGCTGTTGACCTTCTTAGAGCCCCTTCTTGACACTTCATTAGCTTTAAAACAATGGAGACAAAAACAGCAAAGTGTGAAGTTGAACCATTGATACTTTTAGTATTACTCTCCATCGTGCTCTTTACATGTTTTATAACAGAATGTATAGTTGTGCACTGAGCCAAAACTTTCCCTAAGCTCTCCACCATGATGCTAATCTCTTTCCTAACTTCTACTTTATTTAAATGTTTATTACTTTGGATTGTTCAACTCTCAACACCTTCTACATTGTGTTGGCTATTCATACAACTTAAGTACTTTAAGTTCTTTACAATTGTCTCTACAGCTGACAAACTCAAGCAGTACATATACAAAACTTCAGAGGAACCCCACTGCTAAGCTTTCATCAACATGAACATTGGTCTTTTTATTCCTTTATCAACCAGTTTTCAGTTTATGATAACTAAGTAGGGTGAAAGCAATGGGTTTTCTTCTCTAAACAAACATTACGGAAGGCACTTTTCAAGTCTAAAAAACACTAACCAGTTAAAAATAATTATAAAAAGGTGAAGAAGTTTACTTCAGTGACATTTTATTCACATACAAGAGAACCTATCCTGCACAGAACTGCCGTCTTGAATTGGTACCATAAGCATTAGTTCAACAAAAACTTTAAAGCTGGTGCTGTCAGCAAAAGATGTAGTGCCTTCCTTTTCTCTTTGCTATTTGTACCCACCATTCTCTACCACACCCACAAAATAACCTGGGTTAGGGACTGTGTTTTGTAAGTCACCTATCAAAATGGGGTGGATAGTTTCAACAGGGACTGGGGTCATGATCCAGATCACCACACAATCATTAAAATATATGGTAAATAAAACTGAAGCAGTGGTGGTAGGATGAGTCTGAAAGGCTGGGATGGGCCTTCTTCAGTGGCACTCCCTGCTTGAAATGCTTTTGGAGAGAGAAAAGAAAATACATAATTAAAAAAACCCAAACAAAAACAAAATCACAACCAGAACAAAACAACAACAATCAACACAAACAAAAATCCAGCTTCATATACAGAATCCCTCACTGGTGTCACAGAACATTTTTTGGAAGGCAAATCTATCAGACTTATTTATTTCAGTAACTGCACATACAAATGGCTACAGTATTATCTCAACTGTGGTGACTGCAACAGCAGTGCAATTAGATGCCTATACAATCCCACATTTGACATGCCATCTTAAACATTATAGTTTATATTCCACTGTAATAAACATAAGCAGATTACATATCTTGGAGCTGTATTTTGGCTCAGTTCACACTGGAAGGTTATACCGCCCAGCTTATATTCCATGAAGGATTTACTAACTACCCTAATTAAGGTTGCACAATTCTTCCATTTTTAAGATGCTGTTTTCAGCAGCTTAAAACCTTGCCAAACTAACCTTTGGCAAGACTGCTCTGTCCCTCACACACACCCAAGAGAGAAAGGGAAAGCGACAGATTCTGTTCATCTGTTTGAATTTCATTTAAAAAAAAAAAAAAAAAAAGTAATTTCCTGGAACAAAATGACAGAGAAAATAGGTTTCATCCTCGACTTTAAACACACAATTTTTTCTCTAGTTTTCTTGAAGAGCTCTAAAATTTTTATGCTTTAGAACAGTTATATTAAATGAGAATGTGAAATTGCATCTGACACAAAGGCATCATCTCTGACATGTTCCAATACAGATGGGATCACACTGTCAAAGTGAAAAAAAATTCCTCCTTCACACACTCTGCAAAGAATTTGTGAACAAAGAATTTAATTCTCTACAAATTTTGCTTCTCCAAATCAGAGCTGGCAAAAGTTCTTTTGTAAGCAATTCATATGGTTCCCAAGAGCCTACCATCAAGAAAAAGAATAGTAAAAGAGAACAGAGACATCTCTCAGGTATTTAGTCACATCCTTTCAGGCATTCAACCAGCAACAGTGGAAGAGTAAGATGACTAGCATGAACAGATAGACTAAAAATAAAGGCCCAGAAGAACTAGGAGGGATGAAAACACAAAAATAACAAACTTGGGCATAAGCAGGAATAGTACCCAAAATTCCCAAAACTCCTCTGGCTGTTAGCACACATGCTAATTCAGAAACATCCCATAGCCATTCCTGAACTATCACACCTTTCTGTATAGATATTCCTCAATTTCATTTTACTATCCTTAGGCAGATGTAACAGATTTGGTATGGTTGCATTAATTCTTGTATTATCCA
Organism: Megaceryle torquata; assembly: GCA_024611175.1. Classification (NCBI taxonomy): domain Eukaryota; kingdom Metazoa; phylum Chordata; class Aves; order Coraciiformes; family Cerylidae; genus Megaceryle; species Megaceryle torquata. The sequence goes on from JANIJG010025298.1 coordinate 51,995, forward strand.
GAGTAAGTGGAACAGGAGCAGAGACTAATCCACTCTACAAAAACAAACAACAACAAAAAAAGATGCAAACAGCAACAAGCGACAAAAATATCCCTACCTTAAAAAGTAACTGTGTGCTTTTACTCTAAGTTTTGTGCCCAAAGGCAGCAGCTTTCTAAAAATAAAATTCAGAGAGCATTTCAATACTTCATCTTTTGAAATGATTCTTTATAGTTAAAGGATACAATAGGAAAATTAAACATAAGTTTTACTACTTTTGACACGTTGCTGACACTAGATGAACTATAAATAAGTATGGTAAAACCTGTAACTCATATTCCAAAAAGGAAATATGAGAATTTCCTGGTGTGATTTTACATATTATTAAAATAGGACACGGGCCACTGTATAGCACTCTTACAGACACATCACTTGCACAAAGAAGTTGACAGTAAGTTCACTGTACTGCTTACCTCCTCTTACGCAACGGCACAATGAGCCTTTGCTCCGAGGCCACAGCAGAAACAGCTCCAATGTCCCCAACTCATTTCACTCTGACCTTTTCTTATCAAGACAGCTCACAAACTTCCTCTTACAAACAGCAAATTAAATGCAAAGATCCCTGCTTGATCTCAGCATAACCTACATATTGGAGAAAGCTCTATTTAACCCAGGGATTGCCTAGAAACCAACACGTAGCCACTGCATAAACAAAAGTTTGTGTGGTACGTTGCTATTCAAATCTACCAAGTCATGTTAGTCATGTTTTGCACGTTCAAAGAAAACACAAAACAAGCATAATTTTCTTTCTCCTTTTCACGTGCTGCATGACCTTAAAACCACAAGTTGTTTCCCCCATGCCCCTCCCCACCCAGTCCTCAGAGTAGTGACCAGTCCTGAAAACACTTAAGTCACACTGTATAAAAGAGAGGAGAGTAAAAAACAATGGCAGGGTTAGAGGCATACAGAAGTCTCCTGAAATAACACCTCCTGCCTTATTTGGGGAAAAAAAAATTACTTTATCTCATCTCTCATTCTCCAGCTTCTGCTGCACTTTCTGCCTGAGGAGAGGGGTCGACTTGTCACAAGAAGCAGCACAGACAGCACACGCACTGTGTGCACGGAGAAGCGTTGTCACAGCAACTCCACCTATACCTTTTACAGTTCTGGAAGACAAATATTCGCATTCTTAGAAGATTAGAGGAGTTGAGGCTGTTGATTGATGAAATGGAAACAGAGATGATTTTGAATTAGAGAGAAAAAAAAATACAACTGCTGAAAAAATTAGAGTGGTCACTACTTAATCATACACACAAATCTCCTAATACATTTTAAATCACTTGAGGGAAGAGGAGTGGGGACAACTAAAAAAAATCCAAATCTCAATTTTATTTTACTTGGCTGAAAAACAAAGAACAAAGGAAAATTCTTCTCACTTAGAGAAACCAGAACATTTGCACAGACAGTATTTAGAAGTCTCCTTCTTGGCTGACACAGAACAGTAACAGGCAATACCACAAGATTAGTTTGCTCTTTATTAAGCTTTATCATTATACCAGTAAGTATACTCACACCACTAAGACTTTTTACGTGAGGTAACAGAAGTGTATTACTCTTCCTTTCATTGGCCCACCAATTGGTCCAACATTATTGCAAGACGTGTGTATGTTGGCAAGGGACTGAAACAGGTTTTGTTGAGCTGTCCTCTTCACTGCTGGAGTATGAAATGCTCCAAGCACAGCCCTCAAGGAAACCCCTTCCCAAGAGGCGCACAACCCTGCTGACCACATGCAACACTTCTCTGGTGCTCTGACAGGCAGAAGAGTGCTGACAGTTGCTGCGGACAGAGGACACTCATCCTCCACCAGCTCCTCCCTGGTACAGGCTGGGCACACACCACTGCTCTCTGCAGTGGGAGCGAGCTGTGCGGAGCAGAATGAAGCATAAGATTAGCATCAGGAGTATCAAGACTGCATTGTTAACCGATTACTCTGCTCTCCTAGAGACTTCTAATCGCAATACCGTAATAACACTATCATAGGCTAATGCTAACTTCTGCATTTAGTTAGACAGCAGGAGAAGACAACAAAAATAGTTCATCCAAGTGCATTTAAACAAACTAAGCTTTTCTCCAGTAGCCCTATTTTTAGCAATTTGATTAGATACAGGGATATTAAACTTTAATCTGTGATAGTTACTTGCTCAATGATGTTCAAATCTAGAAGATGACTGCTTTAAAACTAGCTTTGTTCATGTGCAGGAGGTCATCAGAAATTCACCACCACAGATTTGCTCCATTTCCCTCCTATGACATCTACTGCTCTCTTTAGTGTTTTCTGATTTACTTGTGTATTACAACAAATTGCAGTATAGGGAAAAAACAGTACTTGCCAACAAAGGATCAAGCACTCTCAAGTTTGCTTTTTTTAGAATACATCTTCCAACAAATGCAGGAAAATATGTACAAGTGTTATTCAAAGGTGCCTTTCAAATAACATTAATATGCAGATTCTGAGTGTCCTAACTGAACAGCTCCAACAATGAGCACAATACTTTTCTACAAAAAGCCTTAAAAAAGGCAAAAAGCTTAGAAGTGATATAAGAAGAGCTTTCTGAAAGCATACAAAAATAAAATAGTATCACTAGACTACCTGAAGGTTCTTCATAAAAACACTCAGTTTTCCTTTTCATAAGAAACACTACAGAGCTCAAGAGAACAACATAGATATTTATCATACTCTGCCCTTTAAAAAAATCAAAGGCAACCAATTATACCCAAGTCCTCTCTCATACTTGCATTTAATAAAGAAAAAGATTAGAGGAAAGGAGAGTGACCTTTACAATTTTTCTTCCCATCCCTTCCTTTACATTGCTTGTCCAGTTACACACTCTCTCTTTACCTAACATCGAGTGCATCTGCACACAGAAACACCTATGTTTATCAAAAGGCACAGATTAGAACTGATATAGACACAGATCATATTATTTCCGTGACAAATACTCTAGGATCCAAGCACAAAAACACAGGTTTATGCGTGGGGTGAGAAGGAGAAGGGCAGACCAAGTTCAAGTATTCCTCAGCTCTTCCAGCTTTATTCAATAAAATATACCAACAATTACACAACAGCAGCAAAGCCCAAAAGGAAAGCCTATCATTTACTATATTTCCTTCATTTGGTGTTAAGCTCTCTCCTACACGTTACACACAAACTTACGGGGTGGGGGGGAGGGGAGAAGTGAATCTACTTTGCAGGCTGAGGTTAAGTCCCTAGTTACAAATGGCTTATGTCACTTCTCACTCAACAGATCACCCAAGTTTGGAAGGGGAAAAAGCAAATAAATTAAAAAACAAAAAGCACCTTCAACACAACTGAAGCTGAATGCTACCTCCAATTAAAAGGCAAGTGAACTAACTTAGCTGGTTAGCCTCTCAACCAAGAAGAAAACAAACAAACAAAAAAACAACCCAAATCACCAACTGTTCACTCAAAACATAAAATCCTTAATCTTCTCAATGAGCCCTTACATACCTACTATCTTGTATTTGCTTTTGCACAGATGAAGTATATTGAAGCCTATCTTTTAACGTCTTTCAGATACACCACTGCAAGTCTTAGACATCATCTCTAGTAAAGCAGTATTTGAGTTCTGATTTAGTTATGTTGTACTTCATAAAAAGAGAGGACCTAGAGACAGTCTTTTATAAATCTATCAGTCTGGAAATAGACACATAAATTACTCTGTCTACATATGTTGAAGCCAGACAGATATCTTTTTTCCAGGTTTGTTCTGCATGTGGTGGTGAGCACTAACAAGGGGAAAGAATGAACAAAGAAGTAAGATTTTCTTGCTATTTTATAGCTTTCAGGATAAACCACATTTGTCTTAATCTTAAATAAAATATATTTAAACTGAGACAAATACAATCGCTTGCTTAAAATCCTCCCCAAAGCAAAAGACATGCTTTATAGTGAAAAGCAAAAAGAAGGGCCTCCTTACCCATAACACCATCCCAGAAAACACTTCTGTGTAGCTGTTTGTAAGTGATACTTCAAACAAACATACTAAAGACATTTCAAGACTGTAAAACAAAGGATTTCAAATTGTCAAGATACATCAGCAACACCAATCAACAGATGCTTCAGGAAGACTCTAGGATATGCACATCATGCTAAGACCACTTTCCAAGCAATAGGTAAAAGAAACCACACAGTTCTGCAGTCAGCAGTAAAACTATCCCAAGGAAACTGCTTTCAAAAATTGACAACCATATCGTCATGGGACAATGGCTTGAATTTTAACCAGCATGTTCAATACACACAGCAAATCCCCGGGGTCATATGCTGGAAGGCTTTAACATTACCGTTACGCCTGTAAACCTTCCCATTTCCAATTAACAATACACGCAACACCTTGAAAGTCAATCCTTCCTTCTGGAAGGCCTCTGTCCTTTAAGGCAAAAAGCAGACTTTCAAAAATATACCTGCCACTGCAAATACTATGTGGACTTCTTTTAATGAGCAAACATAAACATAGAAAAATATTTTAAAACCAGCACATCTGGAAAAGCTCGAGCTGTACCAGGCAAGGCAATTTTGAAGCAGTGCAACATTGCGACAGCTCTATCCCAAGAAACCAGAATCTAGCTTGCTGCTGCCACTATCTCCTTAATAAACTAGAAGCTCACCTAGAGTATCCACAGAAATTTTGTGCATCTCGGAAAGGCACACAACTGGGTACCGAACGGCACATTATCAGAGAGGCTTCAGCTGTTGTAGCCTAACAAAAAGAGTGCTCCATCTGGGTCAACACTGACTTTCTGACTAATCGGGAGTCTGACCAGACTCCAGAGCTGTGTGCTGCCATTCCTTTTTTCCTTGTTTACATGGATAAGACCTGCGGATGCAGCCTGGGCAGAAGAAAGGGAAAGAATTTTTAGGAGGGCTGTTCATATTTTCACTCAGTAAATTCAGTTCCTCCCCTTTCAAAGGTCTAAGCACATACAAAGAATTGATGGCTGTTTTCTTGCACAAAGTGCACTAACCAAGATGAAAATCAGTGCATTCGAGGACAAGACTAGAGCCTTCCTTAATATTTCAATTCAGTCCATCATGTTGATGAGCCTATGAATACTAACAAGCAAAAATAAGCTCAGTAATAACTGCAGAGCAAGCATGCAGAGGAGAAAAACCCTACGGATTCCGTAATTAGCTCTGCTAACAGTAAATGAAGGGCCACGCAGTCAAGAAACACTGCATATCAGTATTTCTTTGAAAGAGGTTCCCTCTTTTTTCCTCCATTCTGAAGCAGCAGAAAAGACAGTCACTGTTGCAAGGAATAGAAGACCTACTCTTCTGACTTTAGCTTCTTATCAAACTTCTTAGCCTTATGCCCAAATAGTTTTAAGTAGAGACGATTTAGAGACGCCCAGACTTAAGAAAACAAAAGTTTGGCTTTATCAGCTACATGCATAGTACAAATTAACTCCCGTTGGAGCAGCTATACCTTTTTCACCTAACACTAAAACAAAGTGATCACAATATTTAGGAAAAAGCACATTTCTGATTATGCTGACAAAACACTGACTGAAAAGCTCTTACTTAACACATAAGTTTGCACCTATGATTAAAAAAAACAAACCTTCAGTACACTCAGCATCTCAACCCAGAAATACAATGCATCAGTGTAAAACAAAAACTGAAAGAAAAACATCCCACATATCTACTATAGTTAGATAATTCCCTACACATCCTCATACTAGAACAACTGCATTTTAACACTTTTTACTTTTTTTTTTTTATTATTTTTAAATTAATAAGACATTCTTACCTGTATATCCTGCCCACCAGCCCCAGGAAGCCACCATAGCTAAAAGCCACTTAAATAATACTCCTTCGATATACCAGAAACTTTTACTATCCAACATTCGGAGAGGCTGCAGTATAATTAAATACAAGACGTAGGACGGAATAGCAACCAGGTTGTTGGCGACCATAAAAGCGAACCTGAGGAGTGCTTTCAGACAGGTATAGCCCACCCGCTGGGCCTGCTCTAGAGTCACGGCCATTCTCTTCACAGCGGAGGGCTCGGGACCGTCCTATGGGGAGAGGAAAAACAATGCACAGGTAGCGCTTTCCGAGCGGTGTAAGGCGAGGCGAAGAAGCCCGCCCGCCGGCCCCAGACCCAGCCCGCTCCGACCAGCTGCCCGCCCCTGCCTCCACCGTTAGTCACCGGGGAAGGCGGCTACCTCCTCCGCTCCAGGGGGCACGAAGGAAGGGGCGAGACCCTCCACCCGACGCAGCAGCGGGTGCCATTTCCCCTCACTTCCCCTCAGCGGGCTCCGGGGGTCCCCAACCCGCGGCTGCCCTGAAGGGGACAGCAGCGCTGCCCCAGCCGGCCTCCATCTTTCCCCCTAAAAAAAGGTTGCGGGCTCTAACACGGGTGCCGGCGGCCTCTCACCCCGCCCCAGAGACGCTGACAGGAGCCGGGGGCCGCGGGCGGCGTTGAAGGCAGCAGGCGGCGGCGGGCCCCGCCGCAAGACTCACCTCCAGCAGGGCGGCGGAGCGGCGGGGGAGCTGGGCCCGGCGGTGGCAGCGGCAGTCCCGGCTGGCGGCGGCTGGCGGCGGCTCATGGACCCAGAGGTGGCTGGCCCGGCCGCGGCTGCGATACTCGCCCTATGGCTCCCTGCAGAGAGAGGGGGGCGGGCGGCGTGAGCGCGGGGGCCGGCAGGCGGGGAGGCGTGAGCGCCGGGCCGGGCGGGCAGGCGCAGACCGTGGCTTCACCTCGGTTCTCCCGCGCCGGCGGCTGGGCTGGGCCTGGCGCCCCTGCCCCTTTCCTTCTCCTCCCTTCCCTTCCCTTCCCCTCCCTGCCTACTTGGGACCGCACCAAACCCCGGCCCCGCAAAGACAGGAGGGTGGCGGGGGGGAAGGACCCTGCACCTGTTGGGGGCGGGGGCCTGGCCCACGCAGGGTCCGTACCTCGGCCCCACCGCGGGCAGCGCGGGCCGCCCGGGGTTCATGCTAGCTGCTGGGGCGTGCTCCCCGCCCCCGCCGGCTGCGTGTCCGCCGTGACCGCCCGCCCGCCCGCAGCCGAGAAGCGGGGCTGGCGCTGCAGCGAGCGCCGCCCCCCGCCGGAGAGCGCGGGCGACGGCGCTCCCCGCCCCCTCACACAGGCACACGCGCTCGGCAGGGAGGAGAAACGGCCCTGCTGCGCTCGCCCCTGGCTGCCGGCTCCCCGGAGCACTTCCCGGGCCGACCTGGGGGCTACCCCCGCTCGGCGGAGGGGAAAGAAGCAGGGCCTGATGCTCCCTTCCCGGAGCCCGGCGGGGCGAGATAGGGACTGCCGCGGAGCAGCACGGCCCAGCCCCGTGCTCCACCTCGGCGACTTACTTCTTTAATCCGTCTTCGCAGCTGGTTTGGTTAAAGTTGGGTAATCGGGGAAAGGGGGAACGTTATCACAGGTCCCTTCAGCATCACCAGAAAGACACTTTTGGCCCGGACAGCAACAAGAGGTTTTGTTTTGTCCCTGTAGTGGTAAGTCCCTTTCGCGTGGGATCAACTACAGTTCGACTTTGTGAGCTTTTCCCCTTTTTTGTCGTCCCTCCACTGCTGCTACAAACACCATCTTTTACGTCCAGAAAACCCCCGCAGAGGTCTGCGATCTACAGTGAGTTTGACCCCGAGGCAGACGAGGGGGGCACTCCACAGCCCCCGCTAAACCACCTGCACCCTCACAAAAGTGCTCCACGGTGAGAAATTTCTGCCTTCTCTGTAAGTTCATCATTTCTTGCGGCAATACCGGATGCCTCTCATCGGTTTGCTGTGCCTGTCAGACACAAGCCTGCTCCCATCTTTTCTGTAACCTCTGTACAGGGCTTGGAAGAGCACTGTCAGACTGCCTTCAACCCTCCCCGGACTGACTGGACCCAGGTTCCTCAAGCTAGTTCAACTACTATAATATGTACACTGGCTTTTACAAGTGATTTTACTCTCTGTTCTTAAGAAATAGATTAAAAAACTCCAAACAACTACACCTTAAGAAGGAGGTGTGTTAGAAGGACTTTTGCACTGAAGAATACACAAAAAATTTCAAATTCCACAAACCATACCCTGCCTAAAAAGCTAGTCCACTGTTTCCTAGACAATAAGGCTTCAGAGATGACTGTACCATCAACAAAATTAAATCCCAACCTCCCTTCCGGGAAGAAAATAAAGTTGTTACCACAGATAAATATCATTTGAGAATTTAAAAATATAAACAAACAAATAATGCCACCACATTCTATTTGAGCAAAACAAAACTCCTGACCTTCTTGACAAAAAGAACACATCTTGCGTAAGTGTTTCCAAGTTTGTTTTTCTATGTTATTTTTATTACTAGGTTACATCTGACAGTTGCATTCAATAATCACTATGGAGTCAGCTCAAGCTCTTCTGTAGTGTTACCAGCTTCAGTAAGATGGGGGTTGTGTGGTTTGTTTGGTTGGTTTTTTTTCTTCTTCTTCCATCTCATGCAAACAACTCTGGGCATAGACCTGAATCTATTTCAGAAAAATTTTGTTCCAAAATCCTCAGGTAGAAATAGGACAAGTTTTAGGATATAATTAAAGTTACATTTTGGTTTTTTACATCCCAACAGCAAAATGAGGCCTTGTTTATATATTATTCTAAGATAAAAAGCATGAATTACAATTCACTTTTATAAAATTTCTTATCTCTTAGTAATTGTAGTCAGACTGTACAATTTGGAATAAAACTCTCAAATCTGATGCATAAAAATGAGGGACTGAAGAAATTACATTAGACAACTAATGAATTAGGCAATTTATATTGCAGAAAGGAATTGCACATGGGGAAGCAGACGTACAAAGCATTCTTTGTCAGAGTCACAGCCTTAAAGCTTAGGAAGCTGTGGTTTAGCATTTTGCTGAATGAGCCACTAGCAGAGACACACCCCTATTCCTCATTTCCTGGCCTTCACATGGACAACCCAACTCCTAACAAGTGTGCTCTATGAAATACCCCTTATGGATCTTGAGAAGCCTGCTGTCTATTATCCAGTCTGAGCCTCTGAAGAATTCTTTCTACTATGAAGTAACATGTACATGTATATATACACCATTACTGTAAATAGAAAGAAAGAAACAACTAAGCAGTAGATTTTTTTTCCATCTGGTTAATAACTGCTAACACTGAAGCTCGTGAGTTTCACGACTTTTTTTTTGTTTTGTGCTTTGGTTGATTTTTTTAAACTCATTTCTGGAAGCAATTCCTTATAATCTCTGAGCTTTTATTACATAGTGCTTTGTCATTTTACTATTATAAATGGAAAGAAGTCAAAATAGTAATATAAAAAACTCATTTTGTGGCCTTTTGCACTATTTCTCCGAGGTTTACATATTTTTTGTACTGAATACCCCCCTCTAACTATTGTCTTTTTAATCCCATGGAAATACCAACAGGGACGTCGCTACTGATCATGGTAAAACCACATTTTAATGTGCTTATTAACTGGTAGATACAGATACTAACATTGGTAATTAGGTGATTAACTTACGTCAAGGATTGCTGGAGCAGATAATTAAATATTGGAGTAGTCTCCCACTCACCTCCAAAAAACAACAAAGACCAAAAATACAGGAAAAGAAACTTAAGACTTATTCTGGGCTATAAGAAGCAAACTCATGTTATTACTGAGGTGGGGCATCTTATGCAGTAGTAAACAAACATCTGTTACATTCTGTTACTTTAATAAGAGATCCTAAATAGCATATAGGTTAGTGCACAGGGAGCTGCAGAGTCTTCAAGATTCTTAATTCACACAGGCTGGATTTGATCACTGTATCTGGCTGCAAGATTCAAGTCAGGTTGTAGTCAAACTCTTTGAGAGACTTTTGAAGAAGATAACATTTCTGTCTCTGGGTATGCTTTAAGGAGTGATTAGCCACTGTCATTCCCATATGCTACTGTTTGATGGCACGTATTTGCATTCCAACTTTGCCATAGCATTAGGGCTGCCTGCAAGCGTAGCTGTGAGGAGGGAATGCATTGCAGACATTCTAGTAGTCCACGAGTCAGAGAGGCATGGATAGCCATAATGAAATCCAGGTTCAAAGCTGTAAACACTGAGCCAGCTAAAAGATTTGTTTCTGGTGTCCAGAAACAGCAAGTTTTGGAATGCTTTTGAACCTCTGTCTGGGTCAAAGATTGGGAAATTAAAAGTTGTTCATTTGTCCCAACCAGATTCAATCAGTTTTCTCTGCTTGCTTTCCTTGTAGCAAACTGAAGTCACAGATGTCATATGGTTGAAGGAAAAGGGTTAGGAGTATGCGCTCATGTGCTGATGACACTAAAACCAAAATTGTCTTTAAAAAATCATAAAGGCCTGTCATACAGAATGCAAAGACAAGAAAATAGCCTGGGAAACCTCAAAACTTTTTCAGAGCAGAAAACAACTAGCATTTCCAACCTCTCACAAAGAGCTACTTGCAAAATTGTATTAAATCTTATTTTAAAAATAACATGACAGAAAAGCTGAAAGTAGCCAAAACTGCCATGAGGAAGTACAAAGATGGAAGCATGGTGGAAGATGCATAACAGGAAATAGGGCATATACTCAAGGGAGCATAAATCCAGAAAGCATCTCAAGTGAATTAAGTTGTTAGCATTAGATTTGGAATAACAACAGTTTAAAGGAGCACCAAGAAATTAACTATGTTTTCTATAGGGTGCAATAAAGAAAGAAGGAAAAAGAAATGGTAAGGAGGAGAAGAATAAATAATAACAAAAAAAAAAAAAAAAAAAAAAAAAGAAGAGGAAGTTGTGGGCCCTCTTAAAAAAAAAATTTAAATTTTAACCTCCAATTCTGAGCTGCTTTACAGTGTGTCAGATAACCATGGTGCGGAGTATTTTTGCATTGCTGTCTTCAAAACATTAAACAATTAATTTTCTTAACAACAGGTAAACCTTCCAAATATTCTGTAACAGTAACTTTCATAATGTCCTCTGTACAAGGCCAAAACCACTTCTATTCACCAAGTAAATTCTTCATTTTAAAGGACAGTATCAGTTACTCCATCTCTACCAGCTGTACCTCTGGAGGAACAGAGGAAACATGCTTGTTGAAGTCCCTTGATCTCCCGTGGCAAGCTGTTCTTACATCCTCTCCCTTAGTAATCCAGCAGTAGACCACATTTTCAAAACCTGTAGTTTCAGTAATCTTTTCGATACATGAGCTCCTTTTGAAGACTTACATCCATTTATCACACACAAAATGCAAAACCATGGCCATTTTTCTCTTCTGATTTTTCTCAGGGAAGTAAATGTTATCAGACTATTTGATCATTCGGTCAAAGATGTTTTTACTTGCATCTTAATTATTTTAAGGACACTTCTGGGTAACATGAGGGAGCTGTTAAAATGGAAGTAAATTGTGGCATTGACTTTAACACTTGTTACATTTCCTGTATTTATGTAAAAAGGTTTTAACTGACCTGACAGAAGGCTTAGACCCCTAACAAGCTCCCTTCCCCTGCCCCCCCTTCCAGATCCCACTTGCAGTTTCCCTCACCAAGATCAGCCAGCTGCAGACAAGCCAGTCTTGCTAGTTCCTATGCTTCCAGCATACAGTTGTCATTTTTGCTTATTTTCTCTAATGTTTTAAGCTCTTGGATAAAAGCCTATTTTTTTTCCACATTAAAAAATTATAGGCCTCAGAGAAAATATGTCACAAGCCTGACCAAAAATTTCAGGCTTATGATAAATATATGCTCCCCCCCCACTAGCTTGAGTTGACATCAGACCTCAGACAGTGTTAGTTTTAACAAGACTGCAGGATGCCAAGGTAGGGCCTTTAGTTGTTTTAGAACTTTTTTTTTTTTTTTCTCTATATAAACACACAAATAAAACAAAAAGTTATTGCTAGGGTAAGAGAGACTAAACAAACAGAAGTTGTTTCTTCTGAGTAAATAAAAATAGCATTGAAGTAGCAGTATCATGTTGTTTGACTCCAAATCTGTGGGTTTTTTCATCAGAAATCATTAAATATTATGCAAGTTGAATTGTTACATTGTTCTTTGTGTTAATATTTAACTCCAAAGTTTTAGTAAGTCTAACCAGGTATTACTGCATTTGTAATTTTGCTCTACGAAATTTCATATAGACAGATACGGACAGAAGAACAAACTGTATCTCCAGTGAGAAAACATCCCTTCACATTCCACACCCATGCAACACCGAAAATCTATGTGACAAATCAAAATTTGACATACAGCTTCTGGGATGAGCAAACCAAGCCATAGCCAAGGAGATCCTATGACATGGAAGACGCAGCTACACTAAATCAACACAAGTCCACATTATCAAGTGTGCTACTGGGGAAGACAGAAGACCACTCAAATCTAAGGCTGGGTCTGGCCATGGTTCCATCACTCTGTCTTGTAAGTCTGCAGCAAAAAGGACCTTTATACAGTGAGAAGTCTCAAGAACATGTATTCCCTGCTCTGCACTTCAGATTGAGCTCATCTGTTGGATTACTGCTTTTCAATTTAACTGGCCAACACAGTTGGGTCCTCTGTGGGGATGTATTTTTATCCCTTTTGATAGCTACTTCTAACTGATCTTATTTTCTTAGTGTTTTCCAGTGGTTTCTCAAGGCCAAGGCAGTGTCAAAATAGATTTGCTGGGTACCAATAAATATAAAGTGATAGTTCAGAAACTTTTCAAAGTAGAGATTATATTCTAAAATTTGGAAGTATTCCGATATAATTTGTCAAGGGCTTGTTTTCAAGTATTTTTGGACACATTTATTTCCTTTGTAGCACAAAAGCAGTGTGATAACCAGTATCTGTACTACTTTCACCACAAAGAATCGAGAGAGACTAAGTATTAGCTACAAAGGCAGAGAAGTCATATTAAGCTTCTGTCAAGGCTGACCTGATCTCCCAAAAGAATCTGAGTAGATCCATGTCTGAATGTACTTGCTCTTTCTACAGCACAGCAAGACCAAATCAAGGAACTTTGGAGCCAGGTAAGAACAGGACACTCATCTTTGTCCTTGACCTTCACCATTTGAAAGAAATGTGAAAAAACAGAATATACCACATTTGAACAGTCTGCCAGTTAGTCAAGACTAGCAGAAGGTGAGGCAGATGTAACCATCTCTCCTTGTCTTCTACCAGCTATATGCAAATTTCATCATTTTCCACTTAGGCACAGCTTGTTAGCCTTTACAGCAATGCCATTCTTGGATTTTCCACCTCAATCTGTTTTACATAACATGCATACACAACCTTCATAACTGTTTTTGGTCACTTTTGGTCTAGCATATCAGGAATATAAGCCCTCTTGTTGCAGATGTTCTGTAACTCATATGCAAATCTTGTAAGATTACTTGTAATGTATTTCACAGTTGTCAAGATCAGTATCACCTTCAACAATGGAAAGGTTAACTCTCAAAAAAAAAAAAAAAAAAAAAAAGTTAGGTTTTAAACAGATAAACCGTTCAAAAGATATTTCAGTTTTCTTGAAGATGCAGAAGTTAACATGAAGTTCCCTTTTCTGGCTACATTTTTCATAAGGGTGTAAGATAAGCAAGAACTTAGTATTAACCATAGAGGGACAATGCCTTATCTCCGATCTGTGACTTTTTTTTGTTTCAGCAAACGATACATTTTGATATGACCTTCAACACTGCAGTGTATATATACACCTAATATATACATCTCCTGACAGGAAAAAAACCTGTTGTTCCTGTTATTACAATGCTATTTTATACTATACTAATTTTTCCCATATCAATGCCTGTAACTATGAGCTGAATAATTCAGATGTTTTGAGGTGTTCAGTTTCTCATTAAAACTAAACTGAAGACTTTGACAGAGACTGCTTATTAAAGATGGATAACAGATACACTGCAACAGAACCAGATGGTCAGCAAGCAACACTTTCATTTGTTACTGTATGTAATGTGTTTCTGCCATACTGAGCGTGTCAGTTAATGGGCAGCTTATGTAGAGCACAACAAAGCTTGGGTTCTCATCTCAGTTACACAGGTGTTTTTCACCTACTGATGCTACTCTCACCAAGGTAAGTTTGAGCTGAGAGATTGCTTTTGGTTTATCTTGGGCTTGTATGGGTTGGTTTTTTTGTTTCTTTGTGGGTTTTTTTTGTTTGTTTGGTTTTGGGTTTTTTGTTTGTTTGTTTGTTTGTTTTGTTTTTTTAAAGAAAGGAGCTCTAGAGTTACTCTAACTGCTTATTGAATCTTTAACCTCCGCTTTAGCTTGGTTATACAATCTTTTATCCGTGGCATTGATTTAGTTCAATTGTATCTACAGAATTATATTACTGCAGGCAATGATGATATGCTGATGATATATAAGCTTGCACTTTGCAAGATTTTTATAAGCCTATAAAGTCTGCATGCAGAAGAATGGTATAAAGATGAAGCCAACCTGTCTTTAGGCGGATGGGAATCATAACGTTTTATAGCTATAACGCTGTTCTACAATTTGTCATTTAAAGAAGAGAATGAGGTAAATACAGGGACTTGTCTGCACTGATTTTTCTCCATCTGTACTGGCAAATTAAGCACTACATGGCATGTTCCTCATCATAAAGATCCCATGCTGTGAAGTGAGTCAGCAGATGAAGCTCCTATTTTATTCAGAATCGTTCAAGTTCACTTCAAGTCCACATTCACCAGAGTAACTGCCTTGGGTTTTGGTAAACTCTTGGATGGATGTTGATCAAACATCCAGTGAGCGTTTGTAGTTCAAACTGCAAATACAAAAAGAACGAAATAAATACTTATTGCTATTATTGAGTCTCATACTTTAATTTTATAACAAGCTATTCACAGAGATTTAAGAGATATTTGGACTACTTTGTCCTTATGTTTGTTGGATTCTGTAACAGAACAAGCTAAAATTAATATTTAAGTTTCAGAAAAGTGGTGTTTTTTCTAGTTGAAAAAGAAAGTAAAGAGTCCAGTGTAACAACAACAGCTGCCTTTGTGGGGGAGTCTGTTTGTCCATGTGATGAATTCCAGGGACTTCAAACAGCCCTGTGCAAAGTGCAAAGATCCATCCTATTTGAGCATGACTGAAGAAATGGGGACAGACTAACCAGCCCTGATCCAAGGTCCACCAAACATTTCTAGGAAGTCGATATTGTAAAATAAATACTGACAGATGAAGTTTGATCAGGATTAAGGTCTATAAAAGAAAAATGCTTAGTCTGCCCTCCCCCAGTTTAGCACAGCATGCAACCTCCTTGTCTTATGATGCCACACACAGCTTTGCAACTCTCTTGCTTAGCTTCCTCAAGACTATGTTTAATTTGGTTACCAAAAGAAGGTAACAATGCACATATCCATGCTGCAAGCCAGTTACGCAGTTTTTGCACAGGCTGAAGCTGACTTGAATAGATAGTGAACGCTGGGAAATCCCAAAGGAGAAGTAGCATCATATTTTGTATTTAAGCTACATTCACCCACATCTGCAGTCTCACTACCTGCTTGTTTCGTGGCTGAAAAAACAATCTGGTCTCTCTGCTGAATGTAGTACAATGCTGTTGTTTACTGTTAACAGCAATTAATAATTTCCTTGCAAAATGTTAATTTAAAGCTACTTTTAGCATTGGTCTGTGCCACAGACATATTCATAAAGGACAAATGCTCTATATTTTTATGCCACAGAGTCAAGTGATGCCCAAAAGCTCTGCAGATTGGCATGTGCAGTAAGTGCTGGAAATTGTTCTTCCTAAAAATACCACAATTGTTTATCATTATTGCTATTGATGCATTTCAACTTAATAAAATGTTATCAAAGCCATTACACCATTGTTAACTGTGGCTAAGAAAAGCAATCCTAATGGCATGGATGAATCCAGCCAAGATCACGAGGGATTACATAGCTTCATTTGCTCAGCCTAAACCTCATAACAAAAAAGCAGAGGGGAAAAAAAAAAAACTAAGGTTCCAAAATGATCAAAATGTAAAACTGTAATGCTACTTTTGTTTAGATTTATTAACCTCCTGTGTATTTAGAAAAAAAAAATTACTAAAAGAACAGAAAGCCACAACAGAAACTGCCTTTACTACACAGAAGTGATGCAAGGGGAAAAGAAAACCAACCCTTTCAGATACCTGCCAAACTATTATCCCTTTTCCCCTCCAATAAACAAATACTCAGGTCTCATTTCACTGAGCTCCTTTGGACACACATACACCCACTTGGCCCAGACTGTGGCTGAGCCAGCCTACCAGTGTTTTATGCCTAGTGCTTCACACGGTCTCAAATGCAGCAGTTTCACAGAGATGCCAGCTTCCACCTCTATAGCCCCAAGGGTGTGAATGGAGGTTGGGGCCAAAAAAGCACAGAACAGGAGGAGGCAGAAGAGCATGACCTAGTTTGGCAGCATATCTGAGCAGGACATAGTACCTGCAGCAGTACCTGTACTTACCCCAAGACACTCACCATGTTGTTCAGATTCCCCAAATTTGACAGTTTCAAAAATGGTAGTTAAAATGAAGTTGTGAGATTGATAAATGGAGTCTGCTTCTTGGTATAACTCGGGTCTTTCTGTTTGATTCCACTAATAATTGTCAAGACTGACAGACAGCAGTGAAAGTCATTAAAATTAGATTGAGGGGTGAAGAGGAAACAGCCTTTGCTGAGATTCTGAAGAAATACCAAATTAAGATGAGTCTTGCATTAATGCCAAGTGGTAAAAAGATACATCACAGCAAATTCAGTATCATAGAACCATAACTTCTTATCACACTGAGCTGTTAGAACTTTGTACTGACTTAATTGAGGTCAAGATTTAATTGCATGTCTTTTAGATAGCATTTCTAAATGGCAGAATCTGTCTAATGAGAAGACATTAATTCAAGCCTTTTAAGACAAAAAAAAAATACAGAGAAGCAGAAAGTTCCAATCAGAGCAAGAATATGAAAAAAAGTAAAAAGTTATCTTGTCATAATGTGCATCTTGTAAAAATGCAAACTGTAAGTAAGGATCAAACCAGTTATATGCAGGAGAAACAGCCAGATACAGCAGAACATAGGCTTAGATATTTAACATACTATTCAACGTTCTTTTCTCTGTACTTGAGTATTCCAGGGGATTCTTGCCTCCCAAAACCAGCCTAACAGCCTCTTTTCCATTGTTAATACTCAGTGATGACAGAAGTTAGACCCTAATTAAAAAAGCTACTAAAGATAAACACAAAAATAAAATCTAGCAGTTGAAAACCCAATTGTATTGGTTACAGCATGTTAGTAAGGATTCTCAAGCTTAAGTGGTGAAGAAACAGAACATACTAGGGGATGTTTTTTTAATTCCTATTTTAGTGCCTGAGATTACCAGCTAACAGACTAGTAGGGAGTAACCCTAGTTAGGGCAATGTCTTGGACTCAGGAATCTGCAGGAGGCTCTACCATGCCCAGCTGTAATCTGTTTCTTTTCCTGAAGGCAGGGAGGAGTGGAAGCAGAGACACCTAGTCCTGCATCAGCTACTGCTGTCTCAATCTCGGGTGGAGGCCACTAATTTGGTATATGCAAATTATATTGCACATTCCACAACCTACAACACACACTCTTATTGTGGTAAATTCTGTCTCCAATTGGAGGTGGTATAAGAGTTGTTACATACCTTAAATATTGATCATCTCTCCCCTAAGGGTGGGATACACATTAAAAACAAAACAAACCCCAAAACAACCAACCCAAAAAACCCAAACCAACAGCAGTCATTAGATGAGGCCACAGAAACATTCCTTGGGCTCCACTCTCACAGATGGCAAATGCAGCACCTAGGACTGCAAGTATTATGTGTGTCCCAGTCTACAGCAGAAAGGCTCACATTCTAGGTGAGGAAACACACTTAAATCTCTGCTATACATTATCCTGCCAACGACCTTAACTCTTGCTCCTGGCCACTAAATTTTCTGAACAAAATGTGAGCAGTAGATTGTAGGGAAAAGAGTTAATTGAGTAAACACTAAGATTGCTCAAATGTAAGATTGCTCAAGTATACTACATAATACACCCTGGAGAAGCCTATACCATTGCAGGAAGTCAGGAAGATTTGCAAATCACTAATTAACACACACCCAGAAGCAGTCATTCTTCACCAGTATTTACCAGAGGCCTTAGGAAACACTTGACTTCACGATCAAAACAAAAACATTGACTTGCAATCTTAGTCCTGCCATCCTGTAGCCCAGAGATCAGTAGCTGCCAAAACCTCACAGTCACTGGTCACTATCTTTAAAAACAGATGACAAATTAAATATCCTTACAGAATACATTTGATTAATATTCTGTTTGGATAGAAAAGTGTTGATTACAATAGATAAAATATTTTATATATATTGTATTTTTAATTATTACCACTGCTTTTCAGCAGAATCTCTACTTAATTAACCATTTCTTTCTAGCTCTCTGTGCCCTTGTACACAAAGCTCTTCCTCCTGTTATCTATATTGCTGGGATCCTACGAAGCCTGTAACAGCTGATCTGGTTCACACTGAATTTCAGCTGAACCGTTATTAAAATCCTGCAGGGTTTCTAGAAAGGTCATAACAATGTACACTCATTTATATCCTTTCATCCTGCAAGATAAACAATGTAAATTAATGGTTGAAAACTGCTCATGTAAACCTGGGTATTTTATATACACACACCGGAGAAGGCTTTTACATGAATCTGATCGTACTCGTCAGTCAGTGACTTCATTATGCAGGGAAACACAAGCTGGAACACTCAGATTTTTCAGTCCAGTCTACAGTTTCACATACAGTGCCACTTGCATGTGTTCAGTTCCACCAGGTTAAGTCCACTCCCAAGCAGAGCTGTCGCCTGCAAACAGTGTTCAAGGGAGCTACCTATATAAGTGCAAAAAATAAAATTTCAAATTTGTGATACAATGCTCTTGGTCATAAAAAAACCCAAGCACAGGAGCATGTAAATTCCAGCTATTGTTACCAGATAGATTAGAAAGGATGCTATGAACAAGATTCTAGTTTTAGCAGTTCATAAATATATAAAAATGTCAACATTTTTCCCTTCATTGAAGCTATTCTACCAAAGGACATTCTGGATCCTCTCTCCAGGGTGCCTCCCTAGCACAGCTAATGCTCTTTGCATTATGAGTATTCTGTCATAGGCCTGATGTTTGCTTTGTATTTATTGAACATTATTGTTTCTAAGAGCTAAAGCACACACTTTTTGGGGTTTAAGGGTGAACAGACTGAGTGGGGGAGGACAGGTGACAACCCGAGGACACTGAGAAGTCAGAGGGCAGCTGTTATACCTTGCCCTGCCACGCTCCCTATAACAAGGAGACTGGAAGTTTAGGCAGTCTCTTCCTTCCCAGGCTCTGGCAAGGGCATCTCAGCAGGGCTGGGCCTGACTCCACACATGCGGTGCAATCCATCACCATCCCAGAGAGGGTACAGTATAAAGTTCTGTATCCTTCTGCATTTAATGTTTATTTTTTTTTGTTTTTCTCCAGTTATTCATTAAATTTGTTAAAGTCTTAATTTCCAAGCTTGGGCAAGTAATTTTTCTTTTTCCTTATTCCCCTTTTTACCATCTCCTGGGAAGGAGGGGGTAAGAGGGCTAATGCTGCTTGGTGTTTCCTGTGGGATTGTTCTGAGCCTTAACTAGAGACATTACTTCAATAGTCCTGGTTTTTATTCCTCCTTCTGAACTGTTACATTAGACTTCATCATCTAGTACACTTAAATTAGTCTTTAATCAGTAGCTTCACTACTTAACATATGCTATTGTGAGTGTTATTAAATGCACTGTTACCTTCTCTTCCTCCCTAGAAACTCAAGTACCTCAAGGTCCTTTTAAAATTCTTTTTAAAATCATCTTTAAATTTTGCTGTTACAAAAATATAATTTTGCCCCTTTTCTCTTCTCTTCCACCCCCCTTCAGAGTAGCAGTAGCTTACACATGTACAAAGACTTTAATGACTTTCACAAAGATGTACAAAGCTTTCGTGTACTTCTAACATACTTTAGTACATGGAATGCCCACTCAGCTGTAGCTCCTTCTACTCCTAGCTAGTCAAGATAATTAAAGAAACAATTTAAATAATGCCATTAATCATAAGCAGCCTTCTTTGCAATGACTGGAGTCTTTGCCATTGCCTGAATAACACAGGTAAATATTTCACTGTATCAGGTTGTACGTCTTGCCAGGCTTGTAATTGAAGTGGCTTGGAAGTTTTAATATTTTAAAGTGGCACAAATGAGTCATGGTCTTGACTGCCTCTGCTAAGCATAAACTATGTACCTTGCTTTAACAGAAGTCTAATACGAAACTATAGCAGAGATCATGTACACCATGTCAACCCTACTACAGCATTAATAGGATTTGTCCTACATTGATGGAAACTTTTGTTTACATTGTTTAGAAATTCAATTCCTGTGAATCCATTTAGACTGTCGAGTAACCAAATCACTGGCAAACAAGTTAGGTCTTGGGCAGCTGTAGACTGCTGCTCTCTTGCTGGACAAAGTCCTTTCCATCTCGGTTCTATAATTTCAGCTGCCAATTTTTCACTACCAACACCATAACTAGTACTGAGAACAGGTACAAATGAATCAGTGCTCAAACAGTGTGACTGCTATGACTAACCCAGGCTCTATAGCTTCTTTAGAAAACTGGTCAGAGTCTTTCCTTGAAGGTAAAGAACAAAATGAGTTATGCTTTTATTCCCCACGATCTCAATTTCAAAACTAGTTTACTGAATGTGTAACATTAGTTGTAATCATTTCTATGAGCATAATCAGAGGGTCTTGTTTTTCCTCTTCGAAAAGGTTGAGATGATGAAATAAAAGAGGTGATAATTACAGTAATATATTTTTTAATTGCTAACTTGCAATCAATTTTTGTCAGCTTTCAAGTCTCACACAAGTGCTCACCACCTCCCACCCACACTTCATTTTCTACAGGTTTGAGCAGATGACACTTGGCTTGTAAAACTTCTACTAAGTTCCTATTTTGCTGTCCTTTTACTCCTCACATGGCCAAATATGTCAGTCTCAGCCCAGTAAGACTGGGCCTTTGAAGGCCAAATCAAAGCTAACTGAATTGTCTGTCTAAGAATATTGTCAGGAGGACAGATTTTACTGAAAGTTTGATTCTTGGTATTTATTTTTAAGACACAGTTCCCAAAGTGAGGTACTAAAAAATAAAAATAAGGAAGGAAGACTATGCAAAAGATGATTTATGGCTATCATGATTGTGGAGAAGCAGCTGAAAGTAAAAGCTCAAGAGATTTAAAGTGGCATTTTTAAAATTTATTCAGATTGCATAGCCAAGTATTTCATGTGGCCAATGCCAACTTCTCCCTCGGCTGCCTTGGAGCTGCTGGAAGCAGTCTAAGATTTACGGCAGGAAGAGAGCGTCAAGCTCCCAGCAGCTTTTCATATCAAATAGTATTCTCATCACTACCAGCAGAAGATAAGTGGTCAGTCATAGGTAAGAGCTCATGAATCAGAAAAATGACTTTACATCATAGGTAAACAATGGCTGACTTGGTAGCAGATTATTAGCCTGTAAATGCTGTTATTAGCTATGACTATAAGGGCAGTGCCCAGAAGACACAAAGCCCCAGAGAAGCAGAAAGGCACATTTCAGGTGATTAGGCAGGCATTGCAGAGGGCTCTCCCATCTGTCTTGTCAATATGTTTTTATTACAGAATGGGCTTCACTGAAAACAAATTTTAAGTTACCGTATCCCCCTTGCTAAGCTGTTTTCTGGTAATGTAGTGTTTACATATATACATAACTATATTTGGTGAATCATCAACATTCCCATCTGCCATTAAGTACACTCATATCATTAAAGGACAGACCTAACCACGAATATCTGATCTACAACACTATTTTGTTAGGAAAGGCTTTAATTAAAACCAAACTAAAAAACAGTGGGTTAAAGATGGATTCATCAGCATGACTTTTTTTTTTTTCCCCCCCTCAAAAGCATTACTGCCAGGCAAGTTCTGCACTGGTTTTATTATCTTGCTAAGGTGAACTACTGCAGGTATTGCAACACACTTAGTAGTTGTGGGTTGGGACCTCCTTTTTCCTATTAAAAAAAAAAATAATTCCTCTTCAAAACAGCACAATATTTTGTATTTCCATAGGATCAATTAATTTTAAAACTCTCAACAGCAAAGTATAAGGAAATAGTTGTTTGTGGGTTTTGTTTGTTTGTGGTGTTGTTGGGGTTTTTTGTTTGTTTTGTGGGGATTTTGTTTTGTTGGGTTTTGTTTGTTTTGGGGGTGTCTTTTTTAATTATTATTTTTATTTATTGTTATTAATCTAATTTTTGTTTAAATGGGAAAACCGACACACAGTAATAGGGTGCTTTTCTTAGGGTCAGGCCAAAATATCAGGAAGATAACTAAACCTACTGTTACATTTCGTCTGGATTCTACCTGCCCCCCCCCCCCCCCCCACGCAAACCACAAAAAAAAAAAATAATTATTGAAAGTTATGCCACACAAACACAAACAAAAAACAAACCAACAGTTAAATATAAT
>JANIJG010025298.1:74549-100929 GCA_024611175.1 Megaceryle torquata
AAGTAAACCAACCTACTGTTAGATTTCTGCTGGTATTTTCCCGCCCCCCCCCCCCCCAAAATAAAAATCAGAGTATGTTTTCAGTCTTAACCTAGTGTACACATGCTAACAGAAATACCAATCTCTTTAGGGAATCCATCATGTAGGGTGTGCTACCCAGGTGCACTAAGAATTAATCCTCTCAGAAATTCCTACCCAACTCACTAAGACTGTTCACACCAAGATGCAAACCCTTACAACAGGCAAAGTTCTGCATCTCCCTCACAGGACACAAGACCCTCAAGTACATCTTTTCCTCTGCAAGGATGAAAATGCACACCAGTTCTTTACTGGTGACATATAAAGACACAAAAAGAAGTAACTATCAGAGTCTACAATGCAGACAGGAACAGTTCATGCTGTTCAGGAAAAAAGTGTCAGGGTGACAGCTTCACTAAATGACTTAAAACAAACAGCATAATTAATTACAGTAGCTTTTGTTCCTCCCTCATATGAGTGAAAGAGACCTTCTGAAGAGCTCAGACAACATTTTTTGTTAATTATTATAACTTCTGGAATTTCTTATCTGTCTGAAGCGGGTGACTATCTTCAAGAGGTCTGCATCCATGTTATTTTTCCACTTTTAATCAAGCAGACAATGATCTAGTTTGAACATTGTCATTTGCACAGACCAACTTCTGCAAATATGTACCCATGAAACTAGTACCAGTGGATTTAAGACCAAAAGCCTGGCTTTAGCTTCAAAGTGTTTATGTAGGAATAACACCGGTATTTAAAAAAAAAAGTGAAATCAGAACCTTGACATTCACACCCTTCAGGATTTTGTGAAAGAAGGTGAGTTCTACAGCTATCATTGCTTACAACTGCTAGCCTGTGTGTGTTGCTGGCAAGTCAGGACATACGCACACCTCACCCACTTCAGGGCAGACTGACGACTCACTGCAGGCTTGGCCTCATCCACTGCTCCACAAGGGTATTTATTCCCTTCTGCTACCTCACTCATGGCTGGTGACTCACAGCAAATGGGAAGGCTGGACAGCTGTCTGATAACTACTGCAGCCATCTCTGCCCTCTCAAACTGGTCATGCAGAAATGCCACAGTTCAGATGTACGTGAACAGATTGTTCCCTCCAGACTTGTGTTAAATACAGAAATACACCACAGATGCAGGGTCAGTCAGTCCAACAGTTGATGATTACCTCTAGGATCCACCACTCATCTTCCCCACCACCTTCCTTGTACTGACTCTGTTGATGAAGTTGCTGTACAGTCAGGCAAGGACAGACCTGCTGATTCAGCTGCAAAAGCATTGTAGCAAAACCAAACTAACTGAATGAGCTTGTGATCTGGTGCAAAGAGCAGAGGGAAACACGAACAAGCAGCAGAGCAAGCCCCTTTCAGCAACATCACACACCTAGACTGTATTAAGTGAAGCATGAAACTGCACCCTGAAGATTCACCCATCATCTTTGGCATCCACGTACCATTCAGTTTATATTTATCACAGTCTCTTCTAGTTCAACTACTACTCTTTGGTTTTGCCCTGTAGTTAGAAGCTGTGCATGTGACATATGGACAGCTATTATTTTCAAATTAGCCACATTCATATATTTAGAACTTCTGGTAAGCAGGTAAGTGATCTACGAGATGGACTGCCAGCAAGTCATATACTTAAAACTGTTGAGCAAAGATATTTTGTATGGGGTGACTGATTTTAAATCTATTTTATCTTTGGAGCTTTGTAGTCACTGCTAATATCCATTAAAAACTCCAAACAATTGCTTTTATTAATCAGTTTTAAAACAGATTTAATTCAAATCTGAGGGAATGTGAATGTAAGACTCAACATCCACAAAAAAAAAAAGCAGCACACAAAAAAACATGGAATGATTTTTAAGATTGTGAAGTGTTTGTGGCTTGTGTTCTATTTCTACACAATAGAAAACCAACAGTATCTCCTTGATTGCTCTACTAGGTCACCGGTTCATCACTAGCTTTTCACTACAGTTAAGTTTCCAGTAGACTAAATAGAGTTTAAGATACTGCCATGGGCTCTTTCAAGCCTGAGAAAGACTTTTCTTTTCCTGGGCAAGAGATAAAGACTTTATTCTGAAAACAAATGAGAATACCAAGAAGGTACTTACTATTTCTCAGCACCATGCTGACAATCAGCACTTCTCAAGTGGGAAGAAAACAACTGGGATGACTGTTCACTGAAATACATGTAACATGTGATTTCAATAGCAAGTTTGAGCAGCTGCTCTTTGTCAAGAGCTGTCCCTTAAAGTACAAAGGAGTCAGGAGCTATCTAGTGTCACCACGATGATTGTTTCCGGGTAACACAGAACAGCACCTGGCTTAAAAATTCACATGGAGAGACAGTAACTGCAATACTGAATAATATATCTTGTAAGAAAAGCAATGGCAACACTTGTTTTTCCCTTGCTTTTAAGAAGTGCTTTTGTCTTCATCTTGGCATCTATGCGAGTGAAGCAAGAGCAGCTCCAATAGTGCTGGATGCTGGATTACAGCAGTGGAGTAGAGAGAACTACCAGTTCTTGGGTGCTACTCAACTCGGAACTGCTTTGTGAGCTGGCAGGACTCTTAAGTCATCATGTGTTTCTGTCCCCCACCTTTATCCCCCTCCCCCTTTGCTTTGGACAATGCAAACACCAGACTACACCTGCACTGCTACAAAAGGAACACACTGTTTTGAGAAGATGCTGCTAAGAATTAAAAGGTCACGTGTAAATATGCTGACCAAGGAGACAGCAAAGCACTGTAGGCCAGCAGAAGATGACAGACAGAAAAGTAATATAGCTACTTTGAAGGCAAGATGCTTCCACACGGTGGTGTATGGGATCTCTCTCTTTATAGATATAGACAGAGGTTGAACATTCAAAAGATATTTTAGGAATGCAATATAATAAAAATACTATCACTTCCTCCAATATTTTTTTTTAATGTGACATCACTAAAGAAAATAATTTTGTTTATGCACATGTTTAAAGGACCATTGAACTTGCTTCCAAACCTGTCCAATTGTTGTACAGTTTCACAGGATTTAAGTCAAAGATATACATAGATCCACTGTCAAATACAAAAACCTTAATTAAGGCATTTCAGTTCTCAAGTAAAGTACGTACACATCCCAGGTAACAAAAATAGCATGAAAGGGAAGCCTGAGATGCCATGAAAACTCATGAGTGTAACTTCATGGAATCACTTATGAAACACACTTAAATGACCTTAGCAGGAGATTACACTCTAAATTCCAGAGGGAGACAGAATGTGACAGGGGAAATTCCTTCCCAACCCCTTGTTGAGTTCCACGTTGCCTTGAGCAAGAGCTCAGCCAGGAATCTAGAAATGACACTGTCTGGTATGTCTGAGCACAGGTTCACAGGAATGTGAGTAGCAAGTACATCTGAGAATAACCGGCAACATCATC
Source organism: Megaceryle torquata (assembly GCA_024611175.1). Lineage (NCBI taxonomy): Eukaryota > Metazoa > Chordata > Aves > Coraciiformes > Cerylidae > Megaceryle > Megaceryle torquata. Next base: position 78,001 of record JANIJG010025298.1, read on the forward strand.
CACGGAGAAGTCAGGTTAAATTCTAGTGCCTAAGCACCAATTAGTATTGGTTTAATGCAGAACTGCAACTATATGATAGTTCATATGATAGTTGAACTATATGATACTTCCAGTCATCTTAATTCAATCACCTCCACCCTTCCCCAGCCCAGGAATTTATCAAATCTAGATGAAAATACATCTTCAGCATTAAGAATAGACAATGATGTAATTCTTAAAAAAATTCTTCATGGAAAGAGTGGTGGGATATTGGAACAGGCTGCCCAGGGAGGTGGTTGAATCACCATCCCTGCATGTGTTTAAAAATTGCTTAGACGTAGTGTTGGGGGATATGGTCTAGGGGTGAACTTGTAGAGTAGGGTGAATGGTTGGACATGATGATCCCATCAGTCTTTTCCAACCTAGGTGATTCTGTGATAGACGTGCCTGCATAAGATGTTTTGTTGCTTGAATTCTTAGCAGCAGCCTCAAGACCAATGGCTAGCTACTGAGTATTTTCTTTCTTTTGCTAGCAAGTGAAAAAGACCTGAAATGTCTTCTGTTATCAGTGTGCAGTTATGCATGTGATCAAGTTACTGTCTTTTTTTTTTTATTAAGAGACACACTAAGGAGATTTAACTCAGGTCCGTATCATAGAAGAACTTTCTAGATTCTTTGCTGCACGTCAAGTATGGGCACCAGAAACAAAATGCAGGATTCAAGCAAGATAACCTCCCTGCTCTATTAATAATCAAGGATCACATTCACTGCTGATAGCTCCAACAGCACCTGTCTGTAACTGCTGTTAAGTGGAACACCCTTCCTCACTCCTCTTTGGGTACTTTGAATCATTATTTCTATAAAAAGCTTGGTTCCTTTTTCCAAAGTGTACTTCACCATGTATTAGCAATAAAAATACATAATGTTTGAAAACAAACACCCAAAGAATAACTTCACTACAAACTCCACATAATGTAAAAAACTGTGCTTATGTAAAAGCATAATTTAGTAATAGGTCCAGGGTCTTTCCTGATCAGTACACACATAAAAGTAACCTGCAAATGAGCCACCATGAGAAATCCTTCAGAACTTGTTAGAAATTCATATACTTGCAGAGCAAGCCATCTTACCATATAAGCTTGTTTCCAATAAACACTGCCTGTCATTTTCCAGAAGACATTTACCCTCACCACACAATCTCCCATACCTAGCATCCAGATTTTCAGAGTTTAGGTATTACTTGCCTGGCTCCAAAATTGATACAAGTTCCTGCAGTTCTAAAGGCCTCTCAGATCATGAGAACATTCTTCTCTGGAGAAAGAACAACTTTTTCAGCACAGTTAATCTTACAGTTTCATAGACAATTAAGCCTCAGGCCAGGTCAGGGCTTGTAATCAATTTGGTTTTTTTTTTCCTACTAGGCTTCTCATAGGTTTAGCTATGCACTGTGAACTTCCTATGACTTAGGAGAGAAGTCTGCTCCCCAGTGGGGACATTTTATTTCATTTTTTAAATTATTTTGGAGTGTTGCCATCACAGGTTTTCAGCAACATACTGGTCAATAACAGAGCAAGAAACACATTCATAATGCAGGAAAAAAAAAAAAACCAAAAAACCAAGAAACAAGCAACCAAACAAATGAAAAACACACAACACCACAAAACCAACCCAACAACAAAACACAAAACCCCCCAAACTTTTTGATTTGGTTTGGTTTTTTCCCCCCCATTACAGTAAGGAGGGTTTTGTACTTAAGGCACTGATCTACAATGTTAATGAAAAAACTCAACCAACCACAAACAGTTCAGATCTTCAATCTGACAGACTACATGCACAACACTAGATGAATCATCTCTTTCTGGACCTTATAACTATTCATAGCTATAGGTAATCCATATGCATGCATACCTAGCTGTATATATACACACATATGCACACACAAAACTAAGTATTTAACCATAGAAGTGGGGACAGAAACCACCACTTTACTCAAGCCAGGTTGAAGGGCAGTGGCAGTTTTAGTCTCCTGCACAAAATCAGATTTAAGGATGCTGGTGAAGTTTTCATTTATTTTGTGAGTCTTCTATTTCCATCTTTCATCCCAATTCTCTCTTCTAACCAAGATATTATGAAATCTAACATGCTAATTTCTTTTTTTTTTTTTTGTTAGTCTCAAGTCAAGAGGAAGAAAGTTGATTTCTTTAGCAACTACTACAGGAAAACACAGTGAAAACAATTCTTCATCCAGCTATGCCGAAGAAACCTAGGATTATAATTAATTTTCATATTCTCTGCATGTAATGAAAGCAGAATCTCCAAGCTTTAGTCAGCTTTGACAGTGAAATCAACTTGAAGAAATAACAGTATCTCAGGAATTTACTGAGAAAATAATGGAAATTTCTGCTCCAGTGAAAGGGATTAAACTGTTTACAAACTGAAGTTTGGAAGAAGTATCATCCTTCCTCCTCCCCATTCAAGTGGGTCCTACTTTCCTGCAGAGTGATAAACTGAGATTATTTATGAGGAACAGGTGAAGGACACATTAGTGATCTAATGCCAGACACGGGCAGACTTCAGCCATTTATGCCTCATAGGAAACATAAAAACTATGTATGAAGCAGCATTTTTCCAAAAATTATTCTGATTCAATTTCTAGTATTGGCAAAATTCTCCTTCAAGTTATTGTGTAGAAGTAACAACTAAGATTACTAAATTGGTCAAAGAGTACACAAGATTTAAAAAGGAGTTTTTAATATACCAAAGCTTTGTAAAAACAAAGCATTTAAAACAAATGACAACTTGAAAGTTAACTTCCCTTTTAAAAGAACAAACCAACCCAAAAAACCCACACCTTCCAATGTACAGATAAATGAAGATATAAAACCAACATAGTAATCTTTTCTATATCATCTGAGAAACAGTTATTGTTCCCACCTGTAAAATACTGACTCTTGTAAGACTCCCTGGACAGCAATACCTCAGGTAGTCTCCTACCTCTACAATGACTGGGGTATGAGAATTGAGCCACAATATTTTTTCTTTCAGAAGCACGCATTAAGCAGGGCTGAGGAATTGTAATAATACACAAACACCAGCCAAATACTGAAAGTTGCTATTAAAAAGTCAGAAAAAAAAAATTCTCTGGATATTTCTGCCAATTCCTTTATGTTAAAATACACAGACTTGGTATTCCACTCGGTTCTGTGTAACTAGTCAGTGTTTACTAATGTTAGAACCTACATGCTTCCAAGAAAGTAAGGAAAGTATTAGTCAAAAAGCTCTTAGTGTCTCCTGCTATCAACATTCGTGGGGCCTGCTGCAAAAGGTTTGTAAACAGAAGTGATCAGGTAAAAGTTCTTATATTAAAAACACCACTCCAAATTTGAACAGTTGCCTCCACTGAATCAAGGTCAAATTTACCCCAGGTAATTTAAAAAGCAAAAAAGTGGCTTCTGAGACTTTCTAGGAGAAGATTAAAACTGTTGGTCTTTCAAAAGACAAGTGTCCAAGAAAAACGGTAAGACCGTCAACCAAGATAGAGTCATTTCTGGGAATTAAAACCGTGAGTATGCTGTTCTTTGCTGTTGCTGCTGTGGTGGTGGCTGTCCTTGCTGCTGCTGAAGACGAACCTGCTGGGAGTATGGATCCTCAAGAGATTTAACAAAAATTGTTGTTTTAGGCCCAGTTTTCCAGACAATACCATTTGAATCTATCACAGAGGACTCTACTGTGATGTTGTGGGTGCCAAGTATCACAAAATTTAACAGAAACTGAGTGCTGAAGTAGTCGTTGTGTGGTTCCACCCTCTGCTCCATTTCATTGGTCATGTTGTCAATAGGAATCTGAGAACACACGGAAGGTTAAAAATGCCATTTTATATAAACCTGTTAAAATAAGTTTTCTGCTCTCCATCTGAAGGAAAGGAAAAGAAAAATCTGTCCTCTCTTTTCTTAAACCAGTGCATGTGCATGTCTGAGCCAGCCTGACATGCTTTTTCATCAATTAATGAGTTATTTTTATATTTATTCACAGAAGCAAAGTAGCTAACAAGTCTTTTTCTCCCTGAGGGTCTAGTTTTCCACAGAGTAATGAGTCAGATAAACATCACGCACTTCCTAGTCCTGTTCCTCTTCTAGAAACAACTAATTTTTTTTTTTCCTTCCCACCCCCTCCCCCAAAACAACAACCACCAACAAAAATACACACACACGCAAAAATTATCAATCAAACCCCCACAAGCAGATCTTTCACTAAATGTCACACATTACCAGAACCTGAACTTCAGACATGCCATCTTTGACAACACTGTTGACTTCCACTTAATATATGTTCTTCTCGGGTGCTATTTAATCTTGACAGCCTGTCCTCCTGATTTCCATCAAAAAACAAAGCAAACAAACCCAAAACAAACAAAAATCCCACAACACAAACAATTGGAACCCACAAAAAACCCACACACCTTAAAAGAGAGATAAAGAAGTTAGAGAGACTATGTGGCAGAGAATAATCTACTCCTACCTTTTTGTCCCCTGTGGAGTTTCATATGATATATACCTAGGTTGAATTTTCCTGATCTCAAGCAGATTCCTAATGATTTGTTCTGAACATCACAAAGCCTCTTTTGTTTGGAAGAAAAGCTGTTACTAAAAAGGTATCAGCATACAGCAGACTTAAAAATCCCAGATGCCATCCATGCACTATGCCTGGCTCTGGCCAGCGCTCAAATATCAACTGTCAAGAGTGAGCAGATTACAGAATCACTTACTTCAACCTGAAAACTCTGCTAACCTGAGCCAAGCTAAAGAACATGAAAATACAGCAAGAAAGCCTAAGACTTTCCAGGTTCTATTCTATTCTTACCTTATAGTCTTGTCCAGATTTGCTCTGCAGCACTGAAGAAACATTTAGACAGACAGATTGGATTTTACGGAAAAGGCCTGGTTTAGATCCATGCTGAACCACTCCCTCCACCTTTAGGGCCAATTGCTGGTTGTTCTGTACAGCAATAGGTTCTGCTGGGTTCCTCGGAGATGGAGATAGAGCAAGCTGAAACACCAGAAAGCAGACCAAAAATGTAATTTTATGCCTCCAGAAGAGCAAACAATTCAAGGATGAAACAATATCTTACAAAAAAGTTTCCAAGGAAGAGTTTACTACTAAACTAGCAAATGGAAACACAGAACTTAGATCTGAGACTCTTTAACAATTAATAAGTATCATCAGCAAGATACGGTGTGGTCTTTATATCAGTTTCATTAATTGCACTTCTTCAAAGGAAGCAGAAAAATCTTTGTCAAAATATATTAAGCTGAACAAAGTAAAATGCAGTACATATTGAAAGCCTTAAGTTTTTTTTTTGTGTGGTTTTGTTTTGTTTGTTTTTTGTTGGTGGTGGTGTTTGTTTTTGTTTTTGGTTTTTTTTTACTTTTTCCAGTAAAAGCAGCACTTTAGGAAAAAAGAGAGAGACCATTGAAGGTTACAGCCATTCTTACTCAGTTGATAAATCCTGCTTCTTTCTTCCAAGATATTAAATGTTGCTTTTTAAAGCAAAAACAATAAAAATTTATAAAAGCTGTTTTCCCAGGACTAGAACACTATTTAACTTTGCAGATTCAGAATCAATAAAAATTCCAGTTCTATTTTATCTTTAAGGCTTTCCAATCAAAGAACTGGATCCTACTTGCCTAAGTCACAGCCTAGTGGTTCTTAATGATTATATGTACATATTATTCAATTTATTAACAAATAAACCCAGATACTATTTACAGTCAAGTACCTTCACTAAAAATGCTGAATCTCTGTGCCATCAGTAAGGCTTTTCTCATGAAGTAAAGACTCTTTACAGAGAAATTTGCCACAATTGATCAGTACATACCTTAATACTTGTAGACTGCAGCTTTTGAAAAAAGTACCGTTGAAATGAAAGGGGTACTTTCAACAAGGCAATAACAGCATTGCACAGACAAGCTGTATGCTGTAAGAAACAAAGGCAAAACAATTGAGAAAAAAATTATCAGTCATGGTGTAGGAAAGAGACATGCACTTGAAGTACTGAAACTGCAGTAACTTCCAGAAATACATTAATACAATAATAGAATAACAACCACTATGATGACAGTGACTACATTCAGACTCTGTTTGTTCTGTCCCTTATGAAGGTATTCTGCTTTGAAAAGAACAAAAAGGCCAAGAAAGGGAAAATGCAAATCATTTCAGTCCTAGTGTTAAGAGTCAAAGTGGGATCTGCTTGAAACACTCATACACACACAAAAAAAAAAAACTCACACACAAACTCTCAAATAAATAACAGCTCCCCCCCAGGCAAACAAAACAGACATCTACCAAAACTTCATGTGGTGCAATAATTAACTTTTAAGCCTCTTGTCCACTCTTCCTTTCCCCACTGCACTGAACTGTCCTTCTGGCTCAGAGGAGCCAAGGCAGAGCTATGGAAGTCACCAAACCACACTGATAGGGAGGTAGCAAGGATTTAAGTTTACAGGGTTTACCTCTACTGAATTTTACACAACTTATTCTTCTGTTCTATTTGGAATCAGTAAGGACTACTGAATTTAGAAACAAGGCAAATAGATGCCAGCCAGAATAAATGAACTGCCTTCTTCCCATCAACATAAAATTTAGCTTTATACTGTTCACTAACAGTAAAAGACAAAACCATAGTAGCCCTGTAAAGGAGTATGTTATCAGCTCACTATTTGCATTCAGTACACTTTACATTGTGTTCTCTGATGACCTGCATTGATATAAGAAACGCTATACTCAGAAAACATGGCATTAACTCAGTGACCAAAGCTAGGCTAGTGCAGGACCCTCCAGCACTGCGTGTGGTAGGGGATGAATTCCTTCATGACAACAGCATGAACAAAGAGAATACACTTCAGTATTTGGATGGGCGTGGGAAGAGATCTGACAAGAGACTGGACACCACTTTTAGGTAGCAAACAGCATCTTAGTATCACAAATATTGTAACATTGTTTTTAACCAGACCAGTAAGGTTACAGATGTCTTAGGAAAAGCTTTTTTCAAGTAATTTTGAAGTTTCCAGTCTCTGTAGAGACCATTTATGCCCGTAAGAGGTTATGTTAATTGAGTGTACTCTTCAGTTTCTTGACCACCACAGATATGTGGAGTTTCTGAGTGTTTGGACCCTTTGCCTACAGAATATATATTTCAAAATATTACTTGCCAAGTAAGACACTGGAGCATACTTCCTGTTGAGGGATTCCACTTCTTCCAATACATGATTAAATACAGACATCATTCTTCTTTCATATTCACTCTCAACATGTGCTGTTCCATTAGAGCTATATTCCTGGAAACAAAAAAAAAAAAAAAAAAAAAAAAAAAAAAAAAAAAAAAAAAAAAGCCTTTTCATCCTGTCTAATGATGTACTTTCCCCCTCATAATCCATGAGGCTCACTCCCAAACAGGCCCAACAAGAACATCCTCCATTCCAACTCAAAATCCATTAAGAAGTAACTATGTCTTTCAAACTCTACTAATATTTTTCCACTATAAGACTTGCCCTTGCCCTTTAAATCCTTTCTTATCTGCACCATATCCACCACTTTATTCCCACTCTCTCTCACTTGAAGCAATTACAAGTCTATCAGATTCAGCATGCTTAATTCCTCTAGCTTTTATTTAAGTCTGCAGTGTTTATAAAGTTTTTGAAAGTCTCACAACTCAAGGAAAGGAAAGAATGCCAGAGTAAAGACTAAATCTGGAAGTTAATATCATGCTTTGATTACAATTCCATCTTCTAAATACCTCATGTTTTGAGGTCCACAGCTTCATACTTTTTACAAGTATGAATATTACATCTTTTGAGCAATGTTTAAGTCATGAGTGGGACAGTCACTTAGGAAGTTAACTTTTATCTGTAGTTATAAAAATCACACATTTAAAAAGATGTTTATCCATATTATCCTCCATTTAATCTCAGCCTGGGACTTTTAAAAAGTGATTCAATTCATATGTAGTTTAACATGATTTCCTAGTGGGTGTAAATTCATTGTAAAAGAGAGCCAGAGGTGATAGATTTACATTAGAAGTTTAAACTAATTAAGCACACATATTTACAGGACTCTGAAAGAAACTGATGTGTGCTTACAAGTGCGAACAGTAGGTGTGAGAACTAACAGAATGACACCAGTTAAAATGGGTGACTAAAGAAGAGATTAAAAGCTGCTTCTTGTTTTAATTCAAGTCTATATTTAAGACAAGTCCAATATAGCACTCTCAGGAGGAAAATCAGTATAAAATGCAGAACACAATCCCTAGGCTACCAGGTATAGCACAGCAGCAACAGGTCCTTAAGCCTGCCCAGAGCATAATTACAAGTGTCTACTGAGAAACTTTCTAAACATTCTTTAAATTCCAAGGCTTAAAGCCCCAAGGATTTAGAAATAAATAGCAAAGGAGTAGAAAGTTAACTACCAAACCTACCTTGCAGATTCTGGATCTAAAATCAGAGCTTCTATTGCATGTGAAATCAACAGGCAGCTTTGCTGTTGTCTGATATTAATACTAAGAAGTTAAAACACTTGTAAAGTTGGCACCTAAAACATGAAATGCAGTATATTTACTGGCACCTTTCCTTATTTCTCTAGCTTTTGTGACCTAATCCTACAGTCATTAATCCTTTAGTAAACACAGAACAAGAACTATGAAAATCCCAAGTTTTATGCTGTTGCAATTTTTGTGTCATAATTTGTTCATAAAGTAATTCCAAGCAATAGTATGGCAATGTTTACCAATTGCTTAAAATCTATTTGGAAGTACCTATTTTTTATGTTACCAACTACTTCAAAATTACTTTGTGCCCACGTTCATAGAAAAAGAGAATTGTTAAGCATCACACTGTCCATGTGAAAAGGGAAGTACACAAACTCTAAGATTTTTAAAGGATACAGTTCTACATTTCTTAGAGTTGCTGAGTCTGCATCAAAAGATGACTGATAGAGATCTCCATACCGTGTAGCCAGGTTTCGGAATTCCTCCATTGAGTGTTTCATCTATAGAAAGAGTGTTACTAGTCAAAAAAGCAAATCATATCAAAACAAACAAAGCCACACACATCCAGAAAACTACTACACTATAACATACAACACTGATGGAATGAGACAATGTACTATAGAAAATATACAAAGTTCTTGTTTCTTCACACAGATAAAAATCACCACAGTGACAGACTATTATCCATGCATTAAACAGATATTTTTCCTCTAGCACAGCACCAAGATACTCTCCTTATGTTAAAAATAAAGCAAAACAAAAATCCCACTAAGAAGCTCCCTCATACCTTGCCAGTAAATGAAATTACTCTGTCTTTCAAAGACTAACCACTGATTCCTCCTTTCAGACTACACACATTTTTGTGTCTGTCATGGTGTTCTGTACAGTATCCAGTCAGTTGCCAATACACAAAAGGAGGTGCAGTCCTAAAGTATATAGTGTAATTATGGTATCTGAGGCATTTCAAAATAAGGTGTGAAAGGTCTTGCTACAAGCTTGAGAGTACAGGGTGGCTTACTACACGCATATCCTTGGAAGCCATGCACATAAAAGGTATGAGAAAACATACATACAGACTCAACTTCAAAATATGGCCTGCTACAGGCAGACATTTTTATAGCTACAGCTGAAAACCAAGGCCCATTATTTAGCCAAACTCTTCACTACCACTTTTCATTTATTTCATCAGATATATTTACTGAGAAATTAATACCAGAGTCAAACTTAACTCCACAAGAGTAGAACACAAACACATGCCTGGTTAGAGATGCGTCCACACCTTTGGAGATCATTTCCTGATGTCATAGCAATCGTTGTGGCAATAGCTGGTGGTGGGCTCGTTTTTAGGCTGTTGCAGGTACAAATAAGTTGAGAGAAGGCTTGCAGAAGGTCAATCCTGAGTTTCACAAATCCACACTGAAAGCTGAGAGGATTAAGTGGCGTACTAGCAGCCTGAAACACAGTGAAAGGAATGTTGGCAACCTAGGTCAAAAGCAAACATAACAAACCAACTTTGCAATGTCACTGAACCGTCTGATCAGACAAGCGAAGCCTTCACTTCAGTTCTAAAAGCTGCTTTTTAAAAACACATTTAACAGATTTGCTCAATTTAAATCATACTCACTACAAAGGACACAGAAGTTAAGTAGTTACCAAGCTGTACTTCAAGCATATCACCGTTGTAACAAATGTGACTTACACTCTTACAATGATATCAGGGCACCTATTAACTCTTTCTCCAAGGCCAAGCCATTAGGCTTCGAATGACAGTCCAGACAACCGTACCATAAGAGACCACACTGAATTGGAGGGCAAACAGAAACAGAGGACTGAAAAAGAAATTCTTTGCATCAGCCAGAAGAGAAAGAATTTGCTACAGTTACCTGCAGCAAGAGGAAGGGGTGATAACATTTCTTTTTTTATTTATTTTATTTTTTTGGAACTGTGAAATGCACAGGAATATTACAAAGGCACTGAACCTCGCATCTGATGAAGGCAGACACATTTCAGTGACAGTTAAGAACAGTAAATAACAGAACTCCAGGAGTGTAGACATGCTGCTATTTAAAAAATATGGTTCTGTGAAACTGTACTGCATGAAAGCTTATGTGACTTGTAGAAGCATCTGTGACATCTTAAGGCACCCAGAAAGGGGTAAAATGCAGCACGCAAAATTTGATACTAGTTAAGTCAAAAATTCACTGCTTATTTCCTTATACTGTTGGATTTTGAGAAGAGTGAACTTTTTTCTTGAGGAGAAAAAAAGCCATCTGCAAAACTTCTCAGAGAATGGAATTATGTTAAACTCATGCATGCCTTCCTCGGTGCTTCTTAATCCTCAACAGGCAAGGTAGTTTCTGGAAGCAGGAAGTTATACCCCATCCAAAAAAACCTTATTAAGAACCACTTGCCAGCAGGAAAGCACAAAATATCACATCATCTGAGAACTGGTCCACTATTGACCAGTAAGGAAACATTAGCCACCTGCAACCACTTAAACTGTAGAGCTAAATTTCAACCACAGAAATAAAGACTATTTCATCACTTCAGCCATTCTGCCCCTCTACCAATTTTTTTTTTTTTAAATTTCCTCTTCTCCAAGGGCATAAAAATAAATCCCTTTTGAATGGAAACTGTTCATTTTTTTATGCACGGGTGTCGTCAAAAAACCCACTGTGGAAAAGATCTCACTGGCACTTTAATTGCTCTACAGAGACTACATGCTTTTATAGAGAGTAAAGCACCAGTACTTATATCAGAAAATCCAGACATATTTAGTAGTGCAAATTTGACTCACTTCTGGTAAATGCAAATAGAAGCTTGTTTCATTAAGACTGCAATTTACCTTATCTACTACCCATATAGCCATGGGCAATGAGTTACAATTATGTTTTAAAAAAATGACAGAAAGAGTTCTTTGGCTCATCTAAGTTCTTCAAACAGCACCCCTTGTTATCAGACGATTTGGAGTTAGTGCTACTTAATCAATGGTTATGTTAGTGCTTTGTTGAAGTTCTGTATCTTCTCTAAATGACCTGCAGTGAAAAATAAGCATAACATTTCCAATGAGATGCACGTTCTGTGCCAGAAAGAGCCTTTGCTAACTATAAAAACAAGTACAAAGCAAGATAGATGAAGACTGTAGCTGATACGCTCTATGACAAGTCCCTGCCCTTCCCCAACATCTCTCATCCACAAAGTAATGGGGCTTTTTCCTCAAGTGGACTAACTCTCATGTAAGAACATTTTGCATACAGCAATGCAAGACAGACAGTTGCATGTATATCAAGAAGGAATTGAGAAATTTTCTGGCAGGATCAGACACAGTTTGAATGTTTCATCATTGCTAAAGTGGGCTGACTGAACATCTGCAACAGATTTACTGGCAGTGTCTTCCAGCTGCAAAGAGGACAGCTACACAGGGTTCATCATATGCACTAATGGTCTGCAGTACCAACAGTGCTGAGTCAGGCTCTACACTGGAAAAGCAGCAACAGTAAAGCTGAGGTCAGAGGGAAGAGACAGCAAAAGTCTTCAGCAGTAGAACAGTTGTATACATTTTATGGCACTTTGCTCCCCTTGAGATGCTGAGTTCTGTAGACGCAAGCTGTGAGTGGCTCCTTTTACAGCTGATACATTAAAGCATGGCTAGGAATTTGTCCAGAGTGATGCAACAAGTCAGCAATAAAACCCAACTTCCTCTTCTTCAGCCCTCTGAAACCTTTACTTACTCCTATGGACCACAACTCACAAGGAAGCTACTTCACCCAGAAAAGCACTATGTGCAACATGAAGGAAATTAAGTCAGAGAAGATAAGGGCAGGAATCCTTCAATAGAAAAAACACACCCCAACCTCTAGGGAAAGACTAATTAAATTACTGAATCACAGAATGACCTATTTAATTTATTTTCCTGCCTATATTAAATATTAGCATCTAATGAGATGAGATTCCCCCCCACTCAGTGTCTTCCAGACGTTAGAGAAATCTCAAAATGTTGAATTAAAAGCCTTATTCATACAGCCAACAAGTTAAAGACAAATAGTTCAGGAATGATGGAGCTTTCTCTCAGAGGAGAAAGGTGTAAAATTTACATCCTTCCTACTTATTCAGGGTTGTTTATTAATAAACAGTAATATGTGAACTTTTTTGAGCACTAATACCTGAATTATGACACCAACAGTTCCAGGAACAGGAAAAAACCAACAGCTTAATTCAAAATACATACAGAAGTCTTTTTTATATAAAGACTTCATCATGGAAACTAAAATACGAAAGAAAGTATTGCATGAAGCTGGATCATCTTGTGTTAAGAAGCAACTTCACAGTAAGAACACATTCATTACTGTTTGTTTGGGTTGGCTTTTTGTTGGTTCTTTTGGATTTTTTTTTTTTTTTTTTTTTTACATTCACATGCAGATTCTTGCTATTTTCACCATTTCAGAGATGCAGAAAGTATTTGCATAAAAGCTATCTGAATAACAGCCAAATACTGATGATTTTATGAAATCAAATTGTCCTCCCTCCTCTTACTAGATTGGTGTTGCCATGTTGTTAGGATTCCATAGGATCACCTTGTCAAATACAAGGCATCATGAACTCAGCAGGACAAAGAAAGACCACTGAATCCTACTTCATATCACAAGAAGTTAGCAGCCAATTTAGACAAATTCCCAGGCTTGACTACCACAATAGCATTTCTTCAGCCAAACCAAGGAGTTGAAAATTTTAGGTACTGTAACTTTAAAAAGATCTGTGACCTATCATATGATTTGATCAACGCAGGAAGTGAGGGGTAGGGGAGAAGAAAAGAGAAATCTAGCTAATCTAACTTAGCTGCACTACAGGATCTTCTGCCTGAAGATGCAGTGTGTTACAACTGGCTCCTCCCTGAAGTGCTCTCAAAAAGAGTCTAGCAGATGTTAGACATCTTTAAAAACTTTTCAGAAGTTTAATACCAGAAACCAAAGACCTGCTGCAATACACAGAGACATGACTAAAGTAGATCTGTGCTAACCGTCAGTGAGGCTATTCCTTTGTGATAGGATTTTAAAGCTTCAGCAATGCAAGAAAGTGCTGAGCTGTAGTTGTCTTCCTGCAAACCTGTCAGGCACTGTTCTGCATGGGAGAACTCCTTCAAGCTGTTTAACCAGAAGTAGAAGTGTTCTGAAGCAACTTGAGTCAGCAAGCTTTGATACAGTTCTCTGGCCATGTCATGGTTGCCCTGCAATGACAAGAATGTTTCTAAGAGGGGACATGAAAGGTTGGGAGTTTCTACAAAACAAATACAAGTAAGAGAACAGTAACATCTCCAGAACTACTCTTAACTGAAAAAATAGAAATAGTGAAACTTCCTCCAGTCATTTGATCATGACAATCCTAACAATAAATAAAAGCACAAATGCTTATTAATTGAAATATCAGCCTTTATAAAGCATAATACTTCTTTACACAAAATAATTCAATGAGATGAGAAACAAGTATGACATTTACCCCAGCATCTCATAAGGTTTCTACATAATTCTAACCCCAGCTGTAACTTTACTGAAGGAAAAAGCAAAACCAGGATCTTTTTCTTTCTTTCTTCACACTGAAGCAGCACACATCAGGATAGCCCATATAACCTTGTAAAGGACAGATGGACAATGCAGATTAGGCATGCACTCAAGAAAGTGTCAGGTCATTACTTCCTTCTCAAATACTTCAAAAAGACAAGTGAAAAAACATCCTGATAGGATGGCTATCCTAATTCAGCATTCCAGGGAATTATGAGGTTGGTTAGTTTGTTTTTATTCTTTTTTCAGCTCCCATTCATTTCCCCCTCCCAAGTCCCAGCATTTGCCTTACTTTCTTTTTCCAGTTCAAAGAAATCACTAGCATCCTTCCAACAACACCAAAACATGTTCATCTAGATATTTTCACTCACCATCCTGGAAGCCTGCCTGGCTATCCTGTAGGCTGTCCAGCCATTGGAGGCATTCTCAAGCTGCTGTTTGATAACAGTTTTGATTTCTGAAGATAAAGCTTTCTGACTGGAAACAAATATCACTGTGGCAAGAGAAACCTAATGAAGAGTGGAAGGGTGAGGAAGAAGGTTATAGTTCAGGAACATAAAAAAAAAACAACAAACTAAAAAACAAACACAACAAAAAAAACCACCAACAAAAAAAAATCCCACCAACCAAATCTGTTTCCTAAACTACCAGAAATGATCTGCTTGATTTTGGACTCAAAACTACTTCTCAGTCATATATCTTAAGTAGTTATGGCAACACAAGTGTTTCTTGTAGATGAAGGTCACTTTCACTTAGAGAATCTTTACTGTGGCTTTTAACTGAGATATTTTGAATGCTTCAAATAATTTTTCAGGAAGGTTGTATTTTCTGTCCAAAAAAGTCAAACTAATTTCCAAGTACATGTAATAAAAACATTTTTATCTCTTACAGTATAATAAGTCATGTGCATCAAAGTACCAGACATAAACTGAGCTAACTGCCATTTTGTTTTTCTATAACCTTTATTTTACAGATGCCCCAGCAATTTCAATAGCTAGGTTTGTCTAAGCAGTGCCATCTGCTGGTAAGTCTAATGAAATACACTGCATAGTTCAGCTCCGTCTACAAGATTTTGACAATAAACACTGACATATAAAGTCAAAAGTTAAAGCAAAACTGAAAACAGTGGCTATAAACTGGCATGTCAACGTGATCATAAGAAATGGCTGAGCTACCTTTCTTAAAAAAAAAATAGCAACAAAAAAATTCTATCCACAGTAGTTTATGTAGACTTTATCCACAGAGAGCATCAGAAGGAGGTCTTACCAAGAGTTCTTGTTTTTTATCTGTGGCAGATTGTCCAATTAATTTATATAGGTCCATCAGGTCTCCTAGCATCCCATCTGCTAGGACAGGCAGCTGCATGGCAATAGCTGCTAAACAGTGGCACATAAGAATCCTGGCTGCATCCTGGGCACTGGGCAACTGGGTCAGCAGGGATTCAACTACTGACTGGCTCAGGTGAGGACGGCACTTGACCAGCTTCACCATACAAGTTAACGTGATCTGCAATTCAACACAATCAACAGGTACAATAAATACAATGTCTGCTTAAACAAAAACAGCACCAGACACATTTTTCTGCAAGTATGATTGCAGAAATATAGAAGATCTGGTATTTTTCAGAACGTACTCTACAAGAAATGAGATTTTTCTGTGAGCCCAAGCCTCTGTCCCTGAACTTACAGCACAAAAACATATCACAAATTCAAGAAATTCTCTCATACCACCAGCTTTTACAAGTAGCTACATAAAATTACTAGTAGCAGCTTATGAAGTGGGAAAATAAAAATAGTTTATAAAAGTGTGGTAATCATGCACAGTGCATCCATCTCCAAAAAGCAGGTTAACTACAAGATTCTCTTTGCCCTCCAGAGACCTCTATCCCAAGTTCAAGTTTCATTACAGCTGTTCCTCTGAGAGGAATGCAATCCCTCCCTCCCCCCAGTAATCAACTTATTCTAGAGCTGTGAGGAGTTACACTATAGTTGTGCTAAGTTTCTCTACCTCTTCAAACTCTGGATATGGGCAAAACACGGAAAAATCTTCATTTCCTTCCAGCATGTTATGTTTCCATCAGAAGGGATCTAGTGCAGACCAGCCTTTCTGTTATACAAGCTATTACTATAACTTACAGCTATGCTAGTGGAAGACAACAGTAATGTCACCTTTAAGGTTGCCTGAGCTCCTGGACTGTCATCTTGACTACAAAGAACAAGAAGTGCTTCTAAGCCAAAAACAGCATCTTGCTCCAAAGGCAGAAGATCTAAGAAAAAGAGAGAGAATAACTTAGTTCCCCGTCATGTTTTCTGACCATAACTGGTGTCACACTTCAACTGGTGTCGAGTCATGACTGGTAACTTCCTAATACTTCTGCATTACCTTATTCTGATTAGAAACATTTCTGAACATTCCTGGTAACTATGCAGCTGTTACACCAATGTTGATATGTGTAGAGGGCACATTAATCTCTGGACTAAGACTTCTAAGTGCCCTGTTATGCTTTTGCAACAGGCTTTGTGCAGTTTTCAAAGGCTGACAAACAATTCACTAGTTTTACAGCAAAGGCAAGACAAGCATTTATTTCGCAGGAGTTCTACTTTGCCCAGTAATTTTCTCTAAATTAGAGAAATATGGAATTTCCTCAACCATTCATAAAATCAGAGTATTTTCTACTAGATCATAGTCCCCATTCTCCCAAAAAAACATGAAGGCTCACACTTGCAGACAGGTTTATGGAGTCCAATTACAATGTGTTGTAAAAGTGCTGACTCTGAACAATACATTTCCTTGTTCTTGCTTTCATTTACCTTTTTCCTGACAAGAGGCTGATATATTGGTCAGAATTCTCACACCATGAGCTGCAATACCACGGTTATTATGGTAACAGCATTCCTGAGCTAGTTTTACTAAATCAAATGATCTTGCAGTTGTAGCTGCTGTTCCTAAATAAAGACAAGGCAAACAAAACATGAAACAGCACAGTCCATAATTCCACTACAGATTTTTAAGTCCATTTCTGCAAAAACCCGTACTGACTTAAGATTACTTCCCCCCCCACCATATGTTTAAAGGATAAGAGAAAAAAAAAAAAAAAAGTAACAGTATGATCACTATTTTAAGAACAAGGTACTTCAAAATGTTTATTTTTCCAGAATACAGTGAGAAGGCAGAAGGGATCTTCTGGTACTGAAGCATATCATTCCCACAAGAGTGGCACAGCTTCACTGTGCCAGGGTAACACACCAGCCCACTCTCACAGCATTAAGTCTCCATGCTACTCAAAAAATCTATGCCAATCCATGGTTTCAAAGCACCTTAAACAGAATGCAGGTCAGCCATTTGTGAGGCACTGCATTTCTTCATTTTATGAAGAAAAGTTGAAGACCCAAAGGTAAAAACCCCTTTCATATACCATATTAACTACAAAACCCAGAACAAAATCTTAGACCGTGACTACTCATGGTCTAAGATTTTAAGTTTACAGACGATGAACGTGGTCTGAATCTCAGCTAGTGTTCTGATGCTCAAAACCAGTTTTGGAATATGCTACAAGGTGTTTAGATTAAACTGATTATCAGCAGATGACCAACCCATTAAAAATGCCAAGGATAATCATCTAATCTAGTTTTCTTACCTGGAGCACTGCTGAAGTACTGTTTAATGGCAATGGTCCCCGATAACGTGGAAAGAACAGACAGCATGCCCAGTTTCAAGCTGTCATAAGGAGTGTGAAGAGCAGACTCACAGAGTGCCTAAAGATTAGCATGAGAAAAGATATAGAATACATTGATAATATGACAACTGTTTCCCCAAATAACAGATGCATTATAAACACCTTCTAGGGTCTCATTTGTACAACAGGAGTCACAAGGACATCATTGAAAATGAGCCATAAATACTAAAAAGTCAAAATTACATTTGTCCTGTCAAGTGTACCTTGCTGGATGACATGCTTTGACAAATCCCAGAGTGTGTTACATGAGAGCATTAAAATGTATTCAGTATTTTAAGATTAATGTAACCACCTCTCAAGTCTATTATCTGAGATGAGTTTGGCAGATGGAAAAGATAATTCCTTACTGTAAAAAGGCCTACTACACAAGACAAGCCTTTTTTCAGTTCTTTTAATCCTTCTGTGTCAACTTATCCAACTAGGGATATTCCATGATTCTGTGAACTGTTAATTAATACTTGGCTACTCTCGTTGGCAGTGTAACATAACTTAAGGATATGGAGTTGCTTGTTTTTCCTTACTTTACCTCCCAAATTGTTCTTCTGAAAAGATTTCTAAAACTAAATGCAAATTTTCATAATAAACTTCATCTTAAAACCTGAATATTTTCTCTGCTCCACGTATGTGGCGTCTTGTTGGCCAACAATTTTAAATCTTGGATTGCAAGCCTTTTCACAGCATTCCTAGGATCATTCTTCAAGTACTGCAACAAAAGTTGGATCTGTAACAAAGTAAATTCATTGATTAAGAGATACTACTAGAAGGAAGTCTTTTCAAAAGTACTCTTGAAAAAAAATTTGGGGCATACTCAGCCAAAACTAACTGGCTTTTTCTATCTTCTTGCTACATGGAAAAGCCCCTACTTGGGCTGTGATGCCACAGCAAGCTAGAACTGCCTGACAAATGATTTCTACCATACTACTCTCCTTGTTCATGCACCCTTCTCTACATCACCTAACATACCTGAAAACTCTCAAGACCACTTTTGGAACTCATAGAAATGCCATAAAACGTCCTCGAGAAGCTCGGTAAACACCTTATACTGTTGTGATTATACTACTAGCAAGCATTCTGGGCTTTTGATTCTAATGCAGCTGTCTATGTGATCTGCAGTTAACAGATAGCAACACAGATATACCTTGTATGTCTCAGTAGTTGCCAAAAACAACCCCAAAACACCAACTAAACAAAAACAACCCCTACCCATTCCCTCTGAAGCATTTATCTCAAATTGACACATAACTGCATGTCCTCTGTTGTGTTCATTTCCTGTGAATTTACAGAGATGGAATAGCCAGCACATGAAAAAGCATGAACACACTGGCCACGGTTTTGTACTCACCCCAACCTACGTCACTACGTGATGGCTACATTACTTAAGTACCATTGGCTGTTGCTTTACAGAAATACAGCCTAAATTGCCATGCTTATTGCCATTAAAAAAAAAGCCCATCAAATGTTGTAATGTTATTTCAGTTGGCTTAGATTCAGTACTATCAAAAGCATCCTCTGAAATACAGAAATCAGCCATACCAAAAAGAAGTTTCAGACGGATCAATGCTATTAGTCAAATAGCAACAGACACCAGCCATCCATAGTGGTACAGGTTTGAAAGAAAGCATATAGGTTTTCATGACTACTTTACAAGGATTAGCTAGATAAATATCAAATGTCACTGTGTTCAGACCTGCGGTATAAATCACATCCACAAAGCACATTACCAGAACATAAAAGCATTGTATTTTTCCATCACTGCTCACCCACAACTTGGTTTATAGTCCTAAATTATAGCAACAGATTCAAATTCCCCAGAGCTCTTCATAAAGAAGATTTTTAAATGCACTTTATGTTATTGAAATATTCATTTGCTTGACTGCAAGGAAGGCAAAAGGCACACTTATAACTCAAGAGAATATACAACAGTGAAAAGTGAAGCCTGGGTTTTAGAGATAAAATGAAATTTGTTTTATTTTTAGAAAATGTCATGGCGTTTGCTTTCCTAAAAATTGATTGCCTATAGTTGACTTCAATCCCAGTTGATTTAAAGAAAGACAGGTTATAATCTATAAAGAAGGGTTCTTGTGTTTGATGGAATTATCTGAAAGTGAGACCAGAGCGGGCAAAAACTATAAATGCAGCAGCAGTTTTCAGAGTATTCTTTCTCTAGAGCTCGTAGGAGCAACCATCTGAGCGCATCCATCATGCTTTTTTCTTGGCATCAGCTACAACCTGAATTATTTTTTAAATGTACTTGGTACTTAAAGTTGGAGGAACAAATCAGTGAGAATTACCTGTTTGGGAATGTCAACCAGAGAAGAAGCAGCAAGCAGAGTAAAGGTGTGCAGAGTAACAATGACCATCTTGGTAGAGGGATATGATGTTACCAACTGCTGTAGCAGCTGCCGGGAGCTGGAGGCCAAGCTAGCATCATGATGCATGTGCTGTAGAATAGGGATCAGCTTCAATTTCAAGTCCACAGGTGTGGCCAAACCTGCAACAAGGAAGAGAAACACAGACGGAGTGTTAGTCCTCTGTACTGGCTTTCGGCAGTACTGAGCCACACAGTATGTCTACATTTCTAACACTGCTGAACACAGACTGTGCAGACAGACACTTGCACTAGCTTCAAATAACTCGTCTACTAGCTAGCAGCATCTAGCACTTTCATGGTTCTTTGAGAAGGTTGCTCCTTGCT
The DNA here is from genome assembly GCA_024611175.1 of Megaceryle torquata. Taxonomy (NCBI): domain Eukaryota; kingdom Metazoa; phylum Chordata; class Aves; order Coraciiformes; family Cerylidae; genus Megaceryle; species Megaceryle torquata. The sequence goes on from JANIJG010025298.1 coordinate 98,505, forward strand.
TTATCACTGGTTACACACATGATCTCATCTGAAGCAACCAGTGATAGTCTACCTAAGTTTATTTGTTGTACTATAGATGAGCTTTTATTCTTTACCAAACACGTGTTTTGAGAACTCAAATTTCAGAACACATGAGAGACAGACATTAGATTATTGGTTAGCTAGTTTAATTTAAAACCTGAACTCATTTGAGGATAAAGGCAACAGCATTCTGATATCCAGTATTTACAAAGAAATAATAAAGAATTCTCAAAGAAATTAGCTTTTCCCTTTCATCATTCAACATGTACCTTGAATCATCTCACTGATTTTATTACATATTCCAGCAGCAAAATCCCTGTAGAGAAAAGACAAAGTACCAGGTGATATGAAAAATAAATAAATAGTTAAAACCAACTAAACTATTAACGTGTTTACAAAGGAGTGCTTGCCAAAATGTAAGTTGTTTTAGAACCTCTGCACATTGGCATGATCAAATGATAAAAATATGTCAAGGTGACAAGCAGGAAACCTCCTGTTTCCTAATATAATTTCTGTGAAATAATGCTTGATTAAGGTTGCTATTCCACTTTATATTCTCATATTTATTACCTTTCCATTACTATTTTAGAAAAAAGTTAAACTCCTATTCAGATTTCTTTATAATACTGGTATTGCACATAATTAAATATTTTGCTATAAATGACACTGTTAGCACTACAGAAGGAAATATTAAGGTTTGTGAATGCCAGTGTCAATCGAGTTGCCATTCTCTGTAATATGAAAACCTGAAAAAAATTAGATCTTACTTTGATTGTGCAGAAAAGTTGGCAGCAGCAAATATAGCAGCTTCAACTTCCACATTATCATGGGAATCCAAACTCTGACGAATACTGTGATGTGCATTCTTCCTTTCTGGAATAATAGATGCCATGCTTCCCAACATCCTACAGAAATAAATATCAGCAAAATCAATAAGAACAATGACCATGAAGAAGAGCAAGATTAAACCAAACAAAAATGTAAAAGGACAGGTTAAAAGACTATCTTTTATATAATGTGCTCTTTCTTGTCTATTACAGGAACAAATGCTGAAAGTAGGCATATAATTAAAAGGTAACAAATTTTGTTAGTGCGGTACGTCAGTGGTTTAATAAAAAATTAACTACATTTTGATACCTTTTAGCTTGAAATAGGCACAGTGAGAAACTTACCAAGAATTCCTATAAAATTAAGAGTACACTATAGCACTGAGAACAAGGGTTTTTTTAAGATGATTTTATGTTCAAGCTCTGGTATCAATACAACAGATTTAATGCTAAAATGTATGGATGGCTATTGTCAAATACAGACAGAGTACACATCATAGGACAGAAATTCAGAAATGTGGTAGTTTAGGGGCACAAAAGGCATGTAGAGAACTGTTTCCACCCTTTCAACCTCTCTCCCCAGTTCAGACTGCAGAAGTAAGTAAGTGATAAAACCCGGCAAAGTTTCTAGAATGTTACCAGGATCAAGCAAGTACCTCACTTTCATAGTTTGTTTCTAAGACCTTTTGTGAGATAAGGTTACTACTGGGAATAGTGCAATATCTCGTGTAACTGCTAAAAACAGAGTAACTCAATCTATACTTTGCTACAAATATATCAAAGATACTTTTCATACACGTTTACAATAATCCAATTAAAAGAATGAATGCAGGATTTGCACTGATGGTACAAAAGAGTTCTATGCAAATATTTACATAGTTATCTAGCAATAAAATTCCAGATAAAGTTTTGTTTTAGGAGATCTTTTTTTCAGCATGTTTTTCCTTACTGACACTACTTAAGGAAGACAAAAGCATATCAACTAAAGATTTTCATCTGAAACTGCTGAGCCAACAGCCACTACAACCTTTTACTTGATGCAATCTGTGCATTGGTTAGTAATTGAAGTATTTTTTCAAACCCAGAAGATTCCTGGGACTTCTAGCAGTCTGTAAAGGTAGCCCTCAATATCAGTCAACAACTATAATTTTATGTTAGAATACTTTAGTGGAACTACAACAAAATACCTTGATATACTATATTTACAGATTTCTGAGACACCAGAGCATGAAAGCACAATCTCAAGTAAAATATCTAAAGAAGAAATTGACGTATGAGAACCCAAACTCCTGTTAATGCCTCCCATCTTTCAGTAGTGAAATCAGTAACAGTTCTAGACAGATTAAAAGAATAAAAAGGGATAAGGAAGAATATTATCCTCACATTTGGATTCACTTGCTGGAATATACAGTTAAGATGATCATGTTGGATGGTGTTAAGAGACACAGACACCAAAGCAGGAAAGTACTATTTAAAGATAGCTTAATTTATTCCCCCCCCGCCCCCCCCCCCCTTCCCTCCCACCCCCATCACACAACCACACCCACACAACCCACACCCACCAAAGTAACACAAAC
>JANIJG010025298.1:100939-152819 GCA_024611175.1 Megaceryle torquata
GAAATATACAGTTAAAAGTATCATTTTTGATGGTTTTAAAAAAAACAAACCCCAAAGAAAGAAAGTACTATTTAAAGAAAGCTTAATTTTTTCCCCCCCCCCCCCCCCCCTTTAATTCCCAGGATATCAAAAGCAATCGACAGCACAATGACACTTCCTTAGAAGTTACCGATCACAGACCAACAAGCAGTAAACTTTTAGGACTATGATAAATGAAAAATAGATGCAAGCATAACCAGGTTCACATAAATAAGTTTTGAAGTTTTGGTTACAGATTAACCAAAATTAATTTTGGTATGTAAGGAAGCACTTTCTTTTTGGTCCTGGTCTAAATATATCAAAGGCAACATATGATATTCACACAACTACTGTCTGGATTGTGCATACAAGACGTTGATTTTTCTTCTCTTGAGTACACAAAATTTCAATACTGCAAATTCTGTTTTGCCCAGAGCCATCCACAAAATTCTGACCATCATAAATGGTTAATAACCTTGTCTTCTGATCAAAGATCCTTACTGTTTACCCCCTTTAAAGACAGGTGTTGCTTTTAACTCTGTGAACAATGTATAAGATGCCTCCTACATTTCATTCATGGTACTTGCAGACTTTGTTATTCCAGACTAGCATACTAACAATTAGTTTGAAATTTGAAGTCAGTTAGGTTCATTTATGTAATACATACCGAAGTGTAATAGCCCGAGCAACTGGATCATTGCTATGAATTACTGAGAAAACTCTTTTGACAAACTCATCCACATTTAGAATCTTCTCTAAGTGCTTCTCACTCTGCTGAGTAACTTTCAGCACACACAGCCTCAGGAAGTTGTTTCTATTAGAAGACATAGACATTTCTTTATCAGACTGCTTTATCATAAAAATTAAAACACTTTATATGTGAAATTATTCAAAAAAACCCCAACATCTTCCAAGATTTAATTAAAACAGGAAAGGTCTATGTTTTAGAAACATTATATTTAAGTAGATTGATGACTCTTAATGCACTATTGTTATTTTCTAGTACAGGTAGTGTCAATTTTAGGCCCAGTTCTGGGGAAATGAACCCATGAGAAGTAGTGTAGACAGATGCTCATTTTGTGCACACTTCAGGATCTAACTCTACTAGTAAAGTGTGTCCAGGACTAAGACAGAAAAGTTTTAATTGCTATTGCCAGGTGTGAGTGAATTTCTTTTCTTTCCTGGAGCTAACAAAGAAGGCTGTAACTTTGTAAGCTATTACAAAGTAGCTCCAAGTCCATCATATGCATCATTTAGACAGTTGAAAAAAGCTACACTTTAGGCTTTGTTATTAATGTTCCTTAGAGATGGAATTTGTACATATGCTATTTATTATTAATTTAAAGGTGCCAATGAAGCCAAATTTACACGGGTGAACTTAAACCAGACATCAAGTAAATCCTCAAACCAGGACAGATGGAAAAGAACTGTGTCATTAATCACTCACAGCAACTTAAGCCCACTCAAGATGGGGCAAGCTTCAATCAAGCACAACTTGTCCTCAGTAGTGTAGGTACCGCTGTGGAATTACCAGGCAAGCAGGAAAAAACCGTGACTGCCCAGGCTCCAACGCAGCAACACTCCCAGCTACAGTGCATTACTACGGATCAGAGATATGACTAGAGGGAAACTGATGCTACTCACCCCACTCTGAAAACATCAGCCAGCTTTAGGAAAGCTGAATTAATGAGAATAGGGAAAGGATATTTCTGGAAGAGCCTGGGAAAACGAACGACGGCTTCGCACTGCTCCCCAAGTTTGCCAGACCTGAGGCCTAAAGGAGACAACAGCAGTTACTGCAGATACCGATGCTCCTTCGTAACCAGGTCCTTCCTCCACAAGCCGGCCGCCGTAAAACAAAACAAAACTCACGGCCGTAAGCGCCGAAGGACCGGACAGAACAGGACGGGACCGCCTCCCCCATCCCAGCGCGGCAGCAGGCAGAGAGCGAGTACCAACGGCAGCCTCTCGGGGCAGGGAGCCCCAGCCCCGCTCCCCAAAGCCACCGGCATATCCGGAGCCCGCCCGGTCTCACCTTTGTCCAGCTCCATGAGGGCGGAGTTGGCGTCCAGCTCCTGCTCGCCGTAGCCCGCATCGGCCAAGAACGACTTAGCGCTGCCAGCCATGCCGAAACCCCACCGCTGCCTCGGCCCATCGGCCTCCGCGCTCGACGCCGGCCCTACGCATGCGCAGCCAGCCACCCTCCTGCCACCTCGGCCCAGGGGCGGTCGCACCAGCGCCACGCCACTTGTGCGCAGGCGCGACGTCGAGGCTTGTGCGCGCCGCGGCGGCCGTATCCTTACGAACGACCGGTGGATGGGGGGGTGGGGGGGGGTGGCCTGGAGGCCCTGCCCCTCCCCGCTACCCAATCAGAGGAAGAGGGCTCGGCGCGGCGGGCGCTCACTGCCCAATGAGGAGCCGAGGCGCGTTTGGCGGGTCGGTCTGTGGCGGGAGTTAGCGCCACGAGCCGGGTCCGCGCGCGCCGGTTGTGCTTGGCCATGCTGTGCCGCGCTCTGCTCCGTCGCGCCTCGGCCGCGCCGCCCCGTGAGTACCGCGGCCGCGCCGCTCCCCTCACCGGCGCTGCCTTTTTCCCCGGTGGTGGGGCCGCGGCGGTGTGAGCCCGGACCCGTCCGCTGCCGCAGCGGTGGTTTGGGAGCCCCCGGCTTAGACCCCTCTCTCTGATGGCGGAGTGAGCGGCTTGGGCGCTTCCGCAGCTGCTGTGGGCGCCTCGGAGCTCCTCGCGTTCCAGTCTGTGGTGTCTTGTGCGGTTACCGTCCGTCTGTCTCGTTGTAGGTCGGCCCTCGCCGCTTCTTCCGCTGCAGTATCTTTTGGATAGCTACCAGTGCAGCCAAGAAGATGACCATCTGTCTTACGGGGAAACAGGAATGCCGGTCCCTCCTTTCGGCTGCGCTTTTTCTGCAGGTAAAGTCACCTTTTGAAAGGCTCTTTTAGGGGCCAGGGCGTGGGCACTGCTGTCAGCTTGTTTGTTTAACTGTGGCTCATATGACAGTATTGAGACACTGGAACACGTTGCCCAGAGAAGCTGTGGGTGTCCCCTCCCTAGAAATGTTCAAAGATACGTTGGATGGGGCTTTGAGCAACCTGGTCTAGTGGGAGGTGTCCCTGCCCATGGCAGGGGGTTGGAACTAGATGATCTTTAAGGTGCTTTTCTGATCCAAACCATGCTATGATTTGGTTTCGGAGTTACTTGTTTTAAAGTGAGCTTGTAATAGTGTACTTGCACCTAGATGTGATGTAAATTGGATCACGGTCCTCCTAGATATACTGGTGGAAAGTATTCCCTTAAAGAAGCAGCTACAAGGTATTTTAATGTCTATTTCAGCTTTGTGTGTTTCAAAGTGTGCCCTCTTGGTGACAGTGCTAGGCTAGAAAGTTGAAAAATTGGGCTTTGTTCAAAATACAGAAAAGATGCAACAGGATGGAGAATGGTATGTAGAAATCAAGGAGGAGAATGGATGTCACTAGACTGCTACACATAGCATTTCCACATATAAATATGCAATGAGTGAAGTAAGCATGGAAGCTCCTAGATCTTTAGGGCAAAGCTCTTTGATTTGTACTACTCTAGATGTGATGTGAGCTTGCAGGCTTCTCCAAGGCAGCTTCCTGCTTTTCCAGCTTAGGTCCACAGAAAGTACTGGAGGCAGTATAGATACAGGAAACTGTAACTAGAGAACTATTATAGCTGGTGAAAGAGACCATTATCTCAAACGTTGCTCCTGGACCCATTTGCTTGCCCATGTATAGGAGCAGTTTGTGAATGGAACATCCAGAAAAAGGCATTCTTGCTAATATTTCTGCATTTTGAACATTTAAATGGCTATGTAAATACTGTTTCTTTGACAGCTACCTATTTGCTGTGTGCCCTGGTTAAAGTGTCTGTGGCCTTTCACAAGGAGCAGAGGTGTCATTACGAATCAGTTGGATTATACACAAATACATTTCAATTTCTTTTCAGCCCCAAATTTGGAGCATGTGCTGGCAGTTGCAAATGAAGAAGGATTTGTTAGACTGTATGATACTGAAGATCAAACTACCAGCAAACTCATCTTTAAGGGTAAATGTTATATAGAATGTGATCTTCATTTGATGTGACAAGTACACGATTTACTGGTATCAAAGAAAGCTCTTTGCCAGTTGTTTAAACATAAATGTGGGCAGTATTAAATCCTTTTTTTGGTAAGTCTTCTTTACAAAGCAGCAGCGTGAGTGTGCTTTTACAACAGCATTAATAGGCGAATTGTTCTGCCTTGTTTTTCATGCCTAAGGCAAGCTGTTGACAAGTTTTATGATTTCTGTGCCTCATGTTCTTTAGTCTTCTGAAAATATCATGATGCAATGCACTGAACTAATCTTGGCTTTTGTTTTCTTGTTAGAATGGCAGGCTCACTCAAATGCTGTGTTTGACCTTGCCTGGGTACCAGGGGAACACAGGATTGTAAGCAGTCTTTTGCTATCTAACTTTCTTTTTAATGCAACTGTGTGCAGAAAATTACTAAAGCTTTTCTTTTTTTCTCTGAAGGTCACTGCTTCAGGAGATCAGACAGCCAAGGTGTGGGATGTCAGAGCCGGCGAGCTTCTTGGCATATGCAAAGGTCACCAGTGTAGCCTCAAGTCAGTTGCTTTTTCAAGATTTGAGAAAGGTAAATGTTGATGTTCCCTGTTGTCTGATTTTTCCTTCTTCTTTCCCTGTGGCACATTGGTACTTTTGGGGCTAAAAAAGGGCTTTGAAAACTGACAGTTACAAATAGCAAAGGCTGACTCAACAGCAACCCAGCCAGTGAAGCAAAACTAATTTGTTGGAACTTCACAGTGACCTGATGCTAACACCTGCACATTTTTGATCTTGGGCAAGTTTAAGATATGATATGATTGTACATACATAAGTGTGTAAATACTCTTTTCATAATCAGGTTTCTCTAGAGTAGTAGCAAAAAAAGAATAGGAAGAGTAAAGAAACTAGTCAAAAAGCATGGCAGAACAATGGCCCAATTTCTGTATTTCGAGGACTGGCATCCCAGGTGCTAGGGCAGAAGAGGCAGAGGCACATAGATGTCATTGTACTGCATACAGTGAATTAAATTAACACTTTGAAAGCTAAAGCACTCTTTCTTTCAGCTGTCTTTTGTACTGGAGGCAGAGATGGAAACATCATGGTTTGGGATACCAGATGCAACAAGAAAGGTAACTGAACTTTCAGATATATATCAAAAAAGGCTCAGTATCTCAGGTGAAAATAGTACTCAGATGTACTTGTTGGACTAGTGCTTCCAACTGGAACACAGAAAACACTTCAAGAAGAAGAGGAGGATTTTCAGATACCAGTATACTGCTTTAGCACAGTAAAAGGATGGAATAGGTATTTCTCCTATGTATAACATATTTTTCCACTATGTAACAGTCTCATATTTGCAGCATGACACAGTGGCCTGATAATACCCTATGTATTGGTAAGGTGATTAGTGGGTACAGAGTACATCCTTGTGTGGGACAGCATAGAGATATATGGGTTGGGTGAGAGTGCTTAGGTCAGAGACATACAGAGGGATGAAGCAAAACTGGGAAGGCTCCTGCTAGAGTAGGAAGGAAGGCAGAAAGTGGAGGAGCAAAGGAGCTTGTGAGTGCTGGGAGCAAGTGAATATGTCATGGGGACACCTATTAACTGCAGTGTGAGCTTATTCTGCTCTTCTCTTTCTGTTTCCTGGAGCTTTTTCTTTCCTGGTCACATCATGCCCTTATGCCTCTTCCCAGTTCCCTGCTCTGTCCCAGAATTTTCCTGGCCTGTGCTGCCAGTACTTGTCTTACTCTTCCATCTGTCCTAAGTTCCCTGGCTCTTGAAATGAGACACTGGGGGAAAAGGGAGGCTCCGCATAATTGAAATGGAAGGTGTAGGGGAATAAAAACTAGAAAAGTTGCTTTGCTGTAGTAAATCAGTAAGTTTCATAAACAGAGAAGACAAAAAGCATATAGAGTGGAAAAGCACTGTAAACCCTCCTATGAGTGCAGCTCTGCTCAAGATGAGATGGGTTGAATGCTCCAGACCAGGATGCATGATGAAGACCGCATCAAGAGCTAATCATTTATGAAGGCAGCCTGTCTAGACCATTTTTAGGTTTAGTGTCCACACTACATTGACCTCTGTAATTTTTTTTGCAATATATGCTCCTGTTTTCTACTGTGTTCTTCTCATTGGTTCTGTATCTAACAATTTTTGTTTTCAGAATATATTAATGATTTTAAAGGTTAGTCTCAGACACTTTTTAGGGCTTATTCCAAGCTAATGCCTGTTTTATTGAAGAGATAGAAAAATTGCATAGAATTAATTGTGATGTCTTTGATTTCTTCCAGATGGATTTTATAGACAGGTGAATCAGATCAGTGGAGCACACAATGTGGTTGACAAGCAAACTCCTTCCAAACCAAAGAAGAAGAGGCAAAATCTAAAAGGACTTGCTCCCTTGGTGGTAGGTAACTGGGGAACAACAAAATGTAGGTCTCTCTTCTGAAGACAATGTTATTGATAGAAGCCTTCCTAAGTAATTATTGTGAGAAATACTTGGCTTGAATGTGGTAAATACTTCAGTTTATCTTTGCAGAGGTAGGATTTTGTGCTGTGGTCACTTGATATGACTAATTTCAGATGTTGTTTAGTTGTGTAACAAACCACATGCCATGAAAGCAATCTTTGTGCAAATGCCATGTGAAAATACTTTATTTTTTTTTTCCCCAGAGAGGAAAGGAGTAGCCAGTATTCCTTTTTTGACGGGGGCAGATAGGAGGGCTCTCCTTTTTTTTTTTCCCTTTCTTTTTTTTTCCTGCTAATTTGACTACAGAAATTAATGCCTTACTGGAGCAAGACCTGGACTTTTTTAATCTGTTAAACCTTGTGATGAAGGCAGCTCTCTTATCTCTCACCTGAAAGGTATAATTTCAGACTGTTGCCCAAACACTTACTGCTCAGTGGAAATTTCACAGTGACAATTTAGGACTGTTATGGTCTAGATGGTATCTGATGATTCCAGGTTCTTCTGCCTGGCTAGGAGGAGGTTTTCTTGATAATCACTTGACCTTGAACTAAGCAGAGCAAAATCTTGCTGACCTCAAAAGAAAATGAATTTTTTTTATTTTTTTTTTAAGGATTTCCAGCAGAGCGTAACTGTGGTGCTGCTTCAGGATGAGCATACTCTTATCTCTGCAGGAGCTGTTGATGGGTAAGGAGGGAGGATACTGCTTTTCTGTCTATTCTGTGTGTTCTTTTTAGTGGCACAAAAAGATTGGGATGTTTTTGTTCTAAGATTACTCAGTGGCCCACAAGGCTAGGGTTGCTATTAGGTAGAACCAGCAGAGCTGCACTGCCAGCTTGCATTGACAAAGCTGAATGCCACTGTTTTTCCTTACTAGAGATTGCATCACTGGGAAAAATTGTGCATATGTGGTAAATGCTCATTTTAGTGTCTTAGCAAGGGGGCAGAATGAGAGCAGTTCTTATCATCTCTCCCTATGCTCATGAACCTATGGGACCACACATTAACAAACAATTGTTATCGACAGTGAGCTGTTTTAGGATGCAAGTGCGTGGTTGGTGCCTGGACATGTGTAGGCGTGCTTGAGGAAATGTTGCCTTGAGTTACAAAAGATGCATTCTTTTAGATGCTGTTGCATCATCTTGGAGCTCAAACAAACTGCCTCTTGATTAATGTGGAGATTACCCTCTCGGGACTCGATTCTTTAGCAGGCTTCTTGTGGTCAGAGCCTTTCTGAGGCAGATAAGATTGATTCTCCTTCCTGTGGCTCATGAGAGAGGTGTGCTTCTCAGGAGCAAGAAAAATCTTAAAGGACTTAATTTTTAAAGCTACAAGTCAGGAATATAAAGACTGTATTTCCTTTTAGTAGTTTAAGAAAGGTGACCTGCAGGCTTTTGTATCTTCTGTTAGTTACAGAAGACAGTGCTGCTTTCTCACCTATACCCAGCAGACCAATTGTTTTTCTTTCAGCACATCTGCTCAACTTCTGCTTTGATGTGCTCCTTAGCACTGGACACTTCTCAGTAATGACCAACCTGTCTTCCTGTACACTTATAAGGCCCTGTCAGCACTGCAAAAGAAATTTTGAAGTTGAAGACATTTGTGCTTTTCTCTTTCAGTGTGATCAAAGTGTGGGACTTGCGCAAGAACTATAACACTTACCGTCAGGACCCGGTGCCTTTCAAGTCTTTTTGCTACCCTGGGACCAGTACTCGCAAACTTGGTAAGTTATTGGAGGGTGTATTTGTTAAAGTGCAAAATGAATTTAAGAACTACTGACTGTGCCATCTCTTATCTTTTTAGCCAATTTTGATCAGCAGCATAGTTTGATTGCTAATACCAAAATTTCAAGTTGAAGAGTGGAAGTGCCCCACTTTTGTATCGTTGCAGCAATGATAAAAATTTGCATAAGCTTCAGCAGTGCATTTTCAGAAGTGGATATGAGAGAATAATAGAGCACTTGAGATAGAATTTAGCTAGTCATTTTGATGCATGAGTAGAAATCAGATTGACCTCTTTCTTTGCATTGTATATTGCAAAGACACCAGACTGGACTGAGTTTTTACATCATAAACCTCCAGAGTCAAGCAATACTTTAAGCTGTTTCTTAACAAAACCAATAGCACTCTTGTTCGTGTTGCTCTGTGCCTCTTTGTATCTTAACACCTTATTATGCTCTGATGCAACACGATAATTCCTGATGACTTGTCTAATCAACTATCTGGACTTGGTAACAGTCAGTATCAATTCAAGAATGAGGGAAATCCTTGAGCTTGTTGAGAAACAATTTGCTTGCAGGGAAAGATTTTTCTTGAACCTAAATCACTAGAAAAATGGAGGATGGATCATTCTACCAAAGCATGAAGGTTTCTATTTTTTTAGTCTGCTTCTACAATTGGTCATTCCTGTTATCCATTTAAAACTATCAGATAAATCACTTGCCTGCTTGGGAGATGAGATTTCTCTCTAAATATCATCCTGAATCCTCATGAGAAAATGTAGATGTTATTCTAGAAATTTTCTTTCTCCAGCAAACGCTCTGTCAAACAAATAAACTTTCCAAAGACAATCTCATATGTGATAGAGATCCTTTCCAAATTTTCCTGCCTAGGCGTTTTTTTGGGAATATCTGTTTTCCAAATGTGGGGGTTTTTTGGTGGAGTTATTTCTTATGAAGCCTCTCTTTCTTTGTCTATAGGATATTCTAGCCTGGTTTTGGATTCCACTGGTGCTAATCTGGTCGCGAACTGCACTGATGACAGTATCTACATGTTCAATATGACAAGTTTAAGGACCACTCCAGGTAACATCATATCTGTGGAAACAGCTGTGAAAGATAGATGTTACAGAGCATAGAAAGGCAAGGTTCTCCCTGTGACTTAGAAAGATAGAGCCCAACTTGAACACTTAGGAAACCTATTCCATACTCTTATGTCTAAAGCTACCCAGGAGAGAAGGCACATGTTGCAAGGTTGCTGTTCGTATTTTGTGTTAAGTCATCCACATAACAGCACAAAAACTTAGGTAAGTGCAGGTACTTATCCACCCAGAGAGAGACTAATGGTAGTCTGCGTGTTGACTCATGTTTAGTGGTGAGGAATGGCTAGTGTCCAGCTGCTACCCGTCTGAGGCAAGTCTGAATCTTCTGCTTTCTGGCAGTTGTTGAATTTTCAAACTCTTCGATATGAATCCATGTAAAGTGATAACATATTTTGTATTCAGATATTTTAAGGTGTCTTTTAAATTTAGCTTCTACTACGGTTTCTGGGAGAAAACATCCCCCGCATGTTGGGGATGCTTCAGCTCTTTAGATTCATTCAGCTCTGCATCTGTGACCTTTACATTGACAAGATGGCCCAGAGCCTTTGGTGCACTAAGCTGCTTTATCATAGGCCCATGTTTGCTTCACAGAAAATGGCAAAACTCATTAGATGCTTTCCAGACAGACAGATCATTTAGTTTCCATTGCCTTTTTCCAGTCTCTCAGTTAATTGAGATTAAATGAACAACGTGTCCTTCTGTCTGCTCTTCAGGAGGGCAGTCTGGTGGGTGGGAATGCTTCCAGAGTCAAGAAGTGATGCGAGTAGTAAATATTAATAGGTTAGTTGTTGAGGTTAACCCCAGCTGCCACCGTTGAGCTGTGGAAATACACTCACCGGCCTGTCCCCTGCAGGGATGAGCTCTCTCCAAAGCACAGGGCATGCCGCCCTGGGCCTCCTCAATGGAGCTCTTGCCTTTTGTGTGCAGCTGACAAAACCCAGCGAGCAATCTCGGTTCACCCAGCTGGGTGAAACACGCGGCTACTCGGTGTGCCGCTGTTCCCATAGAGGGCAGCGCCTGCCCGCGGCTTGAGGCCTCTGCTCGCTCACCAGCTTTTCTCCAGATCGTGGCTGCTTTAGTTTGCAGGGGAACGAGAGGAAATCCTCGCAGTAACGGGGCTTGCTGGCAGGTCTGTCTTAGGAGGGGACTTGCTGTGTGGAAACTGCTGTGCTGAGGGACCTGTGGGTAAAAATTAAGGGATATTTTGGGGTCTTGCAACTTTTCAAAGGCTGCCAAAGACAGCTACGTGTCCTCTGGTCTGTGGGTTGCCTCCTGTACCAGAAGGACTATGAAACAGTGCTGGTAGAGAGGGTGCCAGCCCCACCTGGTGCTACATTGTGAAACTCACCTTATTTTCCCCCAATGAGAGGATGGGATGTGGTGTGTCTGCGTGCTGTAGATCCACACTCAGCCCCTGTGCCTGCTGCCAGCTCTTCAGGTTTTCACAATAGCAGGAACTGCAGCCATTTGGAATGATGGTTTCAAGGTTTTAGCAAACACTACTGAGGCTTTAAATAGAGGAAGCCCGTGAGCGTGGCTGACACGATGCATGTTTTGTTGCTGAAATAAAGATGCTGGAAACAGGAGGAAAGAACAGCAAGCACCTTTGTTGCCACCTGGGTGGAAGAAGGCCCTCACTATGTTTTCCATGTGACTGCTGTTGTTAAGGGCTGGTGATGGCAGCCGAGGGAGGAAGAGACAAGGAACCTTAACCAGAGTAGTGGAGCATCCCCAGTGATGTCTTGGTTTGCTTGTGATGTGGGTCAAGCTAAAGCTTTAACAAAACTGCCACCACTTCCTAATGCTGTGAAGAGACCTGTTGCTTTGTTTTGGAAGCCTGAAGAGCTTCAGTTGAATAATAAAAATTTCCTGCCACTGGATTAGAAGCCCCAGAGTGAGGGAGCACTTTCTCCAGAGGATATGTGGCTAGGCAGGAAAAGCCTGTAAGATCAGCCCTCCTTGCGCAACTGACTCCACAGCTGTGCATTGAGTGGGGCTTTTTTTTTTTCTTTTCACAGTGGCTGTTTTCAGTGGGCACCAAAATTCAACCTTTTACATCAAATCCAGCATCAGCCCAGATGACCAGTTTCTGGTTAGTGGCTCAAGTGACTGCAACGCATACATCTGGAAGGTGAGAAAATTGGGAAAGACCCAGCGTGCAACCTGTTGCTGCTCTGCTCTTTAATTTCATTTGCTGTTCATGTTCACTCAGAACACTCCCTGCCTCCCACACCTACTCAAAACATTGTGGAGTTAGCTTTTGGCATATTGTGCCCAGAGTGTGTTTGATGCTGTCAAGGCTAGATGTAACTGTTTAATATAAAACAGAGCTAACCTCCTGCCATCGATACATCTCTCATCACTGCTGCTTATTGCAAGTTGCTGATCTTAATCTGGTTTAATGGGCATTAAAATCCTATTTCAATCCTGTTGATTCAGCTAGCTATGACAAGTAGGCAGACAGTTCTTGGTTCATATCTAGCAACGGAGCACGTTAGCAGAAACCTAACAATTTAATTGTTATAAAGGACACTATTTCCCCCATCTCCCTTTTTTTCCAGCTCTTGTTTCAGACATAGCTTTTCCTCATGCTTAATTTACAGTACTTAAAGCCTTTGTATTACAGCAAGGGCTCGGATGGAGCCTTCAGCAAAATTCCAAAGCAATGCGAACATCACCAAGTTAATAGCAGGGACCTCAGAATAAGATGTGCTTCATGTTCTGTTCTCCATACATGACAGCCATATGGGAACAGAGTAGACTTCTTATTGAAGTAGAGCAGAGGGCCAGCCTGCTGAGGTGGTGGTTTGAGCATGTAGTCTCTTTGATTTAAGGAACACTTGTAAGCAGCTGGGTTGCTTACTCAGTAGTAGCAGAAGTGCGGTAGCATGGCTACTCCCATGCCCAGTGGTGTAATATTAACCTTCCTTATGTTCTGTGTGAATTCAGCAAAAATACCTGTGCAAACTTGGGTTGCACATCCTGTATTTGTGTGTTTTGATACTTTATTGGAACACAGGCTGGGACTGGGTTGAGAACATTCAAGGATGTCATTACATCAAAAAGTTTAAGCATTTAGATGCACTTTAAATGCATTAATGTACAGAAGGCTTCTGTTGCTATCACGTGTGAGTCACAGATCATATTGCCTATTAAATAGATCATCAGATTATTGCTTTTATTTTAATCCCATAGTCATATTAGAAAGTAAGACTTTTAGCAAAACTGTCTCTTTCAAGAGCTGTCTTATCCAGAGGCTTCTTAAATTGTTTTTAAATATTGGCAGATTTTACTGACTCTGAAACATATGTATCTTTTCCTGGATGAGGACTTACTATGCTGTGAAAAAAAACATGGTTAGATATTGCATGAGCAGTTAACAGGTAACATTGGAAAGAACTTAATGAAGAGTGTTGGCTTTCCATATCTAGAAAGGAATGAAAGGCAGAGGAAGATCTTGTCCACCTAGATTATTTAAGAAACTTTAGCAGCACTGCTAAATTGTGTTTGGGTCAGCAATTCTGAAGAAACACTGGAAGTTATTGCTGATGATGTTGCTGTTTCAGTCCTGTTTCCATATATAAATCACTTCCAGGCAAAGAACACTTGCTTTATTTTGTTGTGTTGGGTTTTTTTCATTACTACTCTGTTGATGATGAACTGATTCTTGAACAACCCTAAGACTATAAAAGCCAAAGAGCAGAGAGGTTTGTCTTGACAAAGATGCTACCTTGCCGAGATACTTTTCTGGTAATAAAAAAATATCTCTTATAGACATATATTCCCATTGTCCTTTGAATCCTTTGGTGCAGATAGCTCCAAGATGACTGTATTAAGTTACCCTTTGGTCTGTCCCAGCATTGGAATTTAAGTGCTTCTGTGTCACATGGTGCATAAAACTATATAGCCTGTTTTATGATAAATCTTAAAGATGGATAGAACAGCTGTTTCAGTGAGTAGAGTAACTAATAAAGTGTCATTTCCTAGGTTTCTCTTTTTAACAGTTCCACAACAGCTCTAATCTCCCCCACTGATATCCTGTGAAATCAGGCAAAAAGCAGCATGTGCTGTGGTTAATCCTGACTTAACATGCACAGACTGGCCAACTGTCTTCTGCCAAACACAGTGGCCACAACTATAATGATGCATCCTCCTTTAGTTCACAGTAATATAAGTTGGGTGTAGCTGGTTTAATTTACACTAGTATAGTGTAAAACCAGTGCATCCCAGCAAGAGTAATACTCTTCCTCTGCTTTCCTTTCAGCAACTAGTGGCTACTGGACTGCTACTTTATCTGTTAAATGTGTATAGCAAGACTGCTGTTAAATGTAAAATAAGGTATTCTGTGCACCAAGGTCTCCTGTTGTTTATTCCCTAAATAGGGATTTAGTTTCCATGGCATTGCATGTTTTGGCAGAGAAGAGAATACTCTGACCAAGGCACTTAGTGGATATTTAGTCAAGTGATTGCCTCTGCTATGCCAGGAAATAAACGCGGCCAGTTAAGATGAACCTGTTAGTATCAGAACAACTCTAAGATCTGAAGCTGGGTATTCAATTACGGTTTCACACGCTGCTGTAGGAGGAGATCCACAAGAGAAAAACTTGTGTGTAATCCAGAAGCGTTCCCCAATGTCTTGCATCTTCCTTTGAAATCTGTGTGTAATGTCTACTCATTTCCCACACAGTAGAGGATCTGTTCATTCACTTAGTCATTTATGCAAATGCCCTTGATAAATCCCCCTTATGTCACATCAATAATGGTGACTCATAACTCCAGAAAGCACTGCCTGCTGAAAGCATGCAAAACTTGTATATAATCTCTGTGTCTGTGCCTGTGTTTCCTTCCTTGGGCCACTTAATGCTAGCTTCAGCTGTATCTGACACATGAGCTGTAATCGAAGATTAATAGTAATACTGTAGAGTAGGAGAAAGATTTTTATGAAGTGTGTAAGAGGAATGGAGATCAGTTTAATGAGCATGTATGATTTAGGGAGCTTTTTTATGAACTCTTTAAGAGCGTCTTTGTTCTAGCTGGTTGATTGGAGGAGGTGCAGGCACTTGGCAGTCACAGAATGCCAGTTCTGAAGCCAATGAATGCTCATATATAGGTTTTTGCTGGTGGTGGTTTTATTTTTTTAATAAACCATTGACCAGTGATTGAGACATTTGTAAAATGGCAGCAGAATAAATTTGCCTATCCTGATTCAAAGTATAAGCTTCCCAAACTTTTAAGCATCTTTTCTAGAACAGGTAGAGGTACTTAATATAGTAAAATGCATGTGTCATGTTTTGGGCTGACAGCTCTGGAGGCAGAAATCCTGTGTGTAGCAGGAACTGAACAAGTCTTTCCAGACAGGTCAGTATATCTCAATGCTGACCAGCTGTTTCACCGCTAGAAATGACACATGAACTGATTCTTAGGGCTCCATCAGTTGTTGCCTTATGATGACAGGCTGAGAGCATTTGATTTATCGATCTCATAGAGGAAAGATGAAAAGTATTCACATGTTTCACAGATGGGCTTTAAGGTGTTTTCTTAGTCATGAATGTTAGGCTGCAGGGCTTCTGATTGTAAACTTGTTTCTCTATGGAATTTTTAAGGTTTCTGAGCCCAGCCTTCCTCCTCGGGTACTCCTGGGTCACTCTCAAGAAGTTACCTCCATTGCTTGGTGTCCTTCAGACTTCACTAAGGTTTGTTTTCTGGAAAACTGTTCTTCCCATGAAACAATTAGAAGTGATGTGGCAACATCTGCTTTTCAAAATTGCAGCAGTATTTGCTTATTTGGAAAGAATTTTTTAGGCAATAATTTCTAAAAATACTAATTTGAGGGCACAGTAAACTAAGCTTGTCACATAAGTACAACATATCAGAACTTCTTAATTATTTTAAAGTACTTTGGGCTATTTGATAAGACCTAGGAAATTGCAAATGAACAAAGACCACTCCTGATGAGACCTTGTGATACTACCTGTAGGAGACAAAACTGTGAAACCATTTAATAAGGGCTTTCAGAAGCCAAAAGCTAGTTTTGTCATTCCATACTTACAGCTTCCTTTACCTGTCCAACCACTGAGACATATGCTGGTCTTGTACAGAGCAGCAACGATATTTGAGTGCCTTTTATAAAAGCATGTAGACTCTTAAAATTGTGACCTTTTTTCAAAACATGAACTGATTTTATGACATATTTGTGTGTACACTCAAAAAACATGAAAAGGAAGAGAACTGCAGTAAGAGGCTGGTTCAAATGATTTGCCTAGCTCAAAATAAGAAGTAACCCTGAAAAATCCTAGACAGTATCCTTATAACAGCCATTTTCTTTTGCCCCACACAGTATTAAGGAAGTCATCTGCTTTCCCTGGATTGCACTATAGTGCTGGGTCCTCAGAAAAGCATTGCAGTGTAGGAGGGTGGGAGTCTTGCAGGCGAATAGGAGGAATTGATCTAGTTGTGTAAGATGCACAAAAATATGAGAATTGGCATTTTAGATTAAATCTGTGATCTAGAGGTAGCCCAGCATCCTGATCATGGTGTACTGGAAATGCAGACTGATGCAGCCTTTAAAATTGTTACTGACACAGGTAAGAAAATAGTCAGCCACTCTTCAAAAGCCGAAACATGAAGACAATTGGAAAATGTGGTGCTCAGACAAGTCAGGAAGCTCCTTGGAGTGATTTGAGAGTCAAAGCTGGTTTCATTAGGGACAATATTGGTGTCACAGAGGTCAGAGTAGATACACTTCCCCATCCAAATTACTATGAACTTTGGCCACAGCATTTCCTTTTTCCTTGCTGCTGATTCCCATGTGAGTCACCAGCTAATCTGTCTGAAGAGAGCCATAAAATGTGGGCTAGGTGGGTTCTGCTGCTTCTTTGGACAAGATTCCACAGATCTTTTTGGAGTGTTGATGCTGCAGCAGAAATCTAGACCAATGTTTCTAGCAGACTTTTTTTCTCTGCCAAATACTGCAGCCATCTGACTCCGAAGATACAGCACCTAAAGCTGTGCAACAGTCTTCCAAGTCACCTTCTCAGTGTGTTGCAAATGCTTGTCCTCAGGCAGAAAAGGAGATTAGTAACAGAGATAGACCTCAATGCAAGTGCAAAAAACAGCATGGCTGCTTTTGGCTTCTCGGTGGTTGAAACCTCAAAATATGCCCTGGCTCTTCCTGAGCAGACTACTGTCTGTTACAGAGATAGGCAAGGCAAATGGTCACTGGTGTCTGAGATTTCTCTATCAGAACGACAAGAAGGTAGCAGCCTTGCATGCTTTAAAGCAAATACTACTGTCTGGCACAGTAATGAAACAGAGTTGGAGAGGGTCCAGAGGAGGGCCACAAGGATGATCAGAGGGCTGAAGCACCTCTCCTATGAGCCAAGCTGAGGGAGCTGGGTCTGTTCAGCCTGGAGAAGAGAAGGCTCTGGGGAGACCTTATAGTGGCCTTCCAGTACCCAAAGGGGGCTACAGTAAAGATGGGGAGGGACTGTTTACAAAGGCTTGTAGGGATAGGATGAGGGGCAATGGTTTTAAACTGAAAGAGGGGAGATTTAAACTACAAATTAGGAAGAAGTTATTTACTATGAGGGTGGTGAGACACTGGAACAGGTTGCCCAGAAAAGTTTGGACACCTCATCCCTGAAAGTGTGTAAGACCAGGCTGCATAAGGCTTTGAGCAACCTGTTCTAGTGGAGGTGTCCCTGCCCATGGCAGAGGGGGTTGAAACTGGATGATCTTTAAGGTGCCTTCCAACTCAAGTCATTTTATGATTCTGTGTTCTGTCTTATGAGCAAATCTTGTCTCCCCTCAGTCAGGCCTCACCCTCATTCATATTAGCATGGTGTGTTGGGTGTATGTGTATTAGTTCACTGAGCCAGCAATCCATAGGCTGTACCGTGGTTACTCCAACAAGCTAATTTATACTATAGATTGCCACATGCTCTGATGACAACACTGTGAGGATTTGGCGCTTACGACGTCGTCTTGAGGAAGAGAAATCAGCATCCAGCAAAATCAACTTGGTGGGCTGGGTCACTCAGAAGAAACCAGCAGAACAAAATGGTACAGGTAAGGCTCCTGAGCTGAGATATCTTGCTCTGCGTCATGGCTTCTGAATTTTGACTGTTCTCTGTACCAACAAAAGCC
This sequence comes from Megaceryle torquata, assembly GCA_024611175.1. Lineage (NCBI taxonomy): Eukaryota > Metazoa > Chordata > Aves > Coraciiformes > Cerylidae > Megaceryle > Megaceryle torquata. The sequence goes on from JANIJG010025298.1 coordinate 118,468, forward strand.
TTTGACTTGTCTTACTAGTAATCTGGGGGTTTTTTTTCATATTAGTCAACAATTCATACAACCAGACAAACACTTGTACATGTAAGTACTCCTGTCACCAATATGACAGAAATAGCTGGCTGAAATAGCTTACAACATGCTGTTGAAGTCTGTATGACCAGGCAACAAAGCAAATAGTCATCAGTACAGCTTGCTGGGCAGACAGATCTTCAGTGGCTATCAGCAGGATTCAGTAGTTGAACAGCCAAAGGAGATGTCCTGTGTGCATGCACTGTAACAAATCATACTTTTTTTAATATCAAATAATAACCGAGAGCAGTAAGATCATATGCCTTTTCCAGTTTGCTAGTCTACCTAGTAAAGGACTAACAGTGCATATACTGCCTTGGAACTCTAAAATGTTTCCTCCTACCCAGTAGCTGAATTCTGCACAAAATTCTTTGCTGCTGCTATCAATATTACATCTCCTTCTTCAGCTTCATACAGTGGTACAAATGCCACGTAGTGAAAGTACTTCAAAAATGCATGTGGACAGTTGTGATGTGACCATAATGTTCCAGAATTAATCAGTAGCATTCATCTAGTCACATGTTAAAGCTAGTTAAGAAATGCAATACCTTTCTACAAAGCCTAGGCAATTGGACAAGCTATGCAGCATGCTCTCACTGCTAGCAAGCAGATCTGGGCTCTATAGAGGAGCTACTCACTGGACAGTACCCTAGACCAAAAGAAAGGAGTCTGGGATCATAGCACTACTTTGACTTGTCTGAAACTTGCAAATTTTGTTACAGTAGAGTAGATGAAAGGAGAATAACCCCACCAAAAGTGAAATAAGATGACCTTCTCTTTAGAATAGCTCTGAAACTAAGAATACAACCGCTTCCCAGCAGCTGCTGGTGTGACTTCCTGTGTTCCACCTATCTTTTCTAGCCACCCTCCAAATGAATTTCACCTTGTCTAACACAAATAAGGCTGAAGGTCTCCAAATCCCACTAATGGGATAACATTACCTCTAACCTTTTGCCAGTGAGTAACAGTCTTGCAGGAAGTTTGCAGGACAATAGCAGGGAGAGTGCCAGGTCTGCTCTGTAACTGGTAAATGTGTGCACACACTATGCTTCAGAGAGGGCTCAAAAATCACTTTTTGTACTAAATTTCAGAAAAAGACAAATAAACATCAATTTAGTCCAGAAGCCTTAAACCTAAAGTAGCTGGTACACTAAAACAAGTCAGCTTTGGCAATTATACTAGAAAAATAACTAATTAGTCCTTGCTCTTGCTGCATTAAAGTAACAGAGGAGGGAAGAGGAAGTACACAGACACTGCTAACACAACAGCAGGCTTCCTGCTGACCTTGGCTTTTGAACACAAAGCACGTGCTGTTAGAATATAGGAGTTATCTGCAGAGACTTATTTCATAGCCAGCAAGCTAAGTACTATTTCAGACTTGCTGAGATGAGATCTAGGTAGTTCCCCACCCATTTATGTGGAACAAATTGTGAGGCTGAGGTTGTGTATTGACTGTTGACCTACATCATCAAGTGTAGCAAGCACAATTTCCAAGTATTTTGGAAATTACTTTTGCTGTTTCCCTAAATTGCACTGCTTTCTTTGTTTTTCAGTAACCAAATTTCTAGAGCAGGCTTGTGCATGGGCAATTTGTGACAAATCTATAACTGATAATATCACTTTAGAATATTTGTAGCAGAAAAGGTGTGAAACGCCTGAAATAACCTGATTTGGTGTTATGCAGGTATTTACAGTATCATACTACATGCAATGGCAACATAAATGGAAAGGACACTTTTTCCCCCCAGTGCCTCCACAGCATAACTTTCAGACTGGTTTGGGACTGAGAGTGCTCATACCCTGCTGGTCATGCAATATTTCTGCTGTATGAATTTGTAGATGGTCAATAGGGATCAAGAATTGCTGAGCTTGCTACTTCTCTTCTACCTCTAGGAGTTTAGATTTTTAAGTGCAACTAACTCCCCAGCTGCGATACTATTGTCTGGTAAGTGCTCATTAAAGTAAAGGTTAGGAGAACCAATCTTGGCAGTTACTTTTCCTTAGACCAGATTGATGCAAACTGTTATGAAGTAGCATATTTTATCAGGAAAGGAGCCTTTAACTCTCTTTTGTTTGTTAGAGTGATTTGTAGTGGGAGTCATTAATACAGACAGGATCTGATGCATCAGTGCTTGTATTTTGGAGACTAGATAATATAGCAAAAGGAAGGATCAAAAGAAGCTTAGTATGATACATAAGTAAAGAGTCATGTAGGTGCTCACTCAACTTGTTAGTTATGAGACAGCCCAGCATCCTAAAGAAACTGGCAAGTTATTCACACTAGACTTGTCATTGTTTTAATGAAGTGCTTTATAGTACAGTGCTAATGCTGAGAATTAAGAGTTCAGATTAAAACCCTGGTACACAGAAAATGTTTAGAGCTCTTGTGCTCAGCAGTGGAAATGCATAGAGTAACTAAGGTGCTATCCTATTTAATTGCATCACCTCAAGTGAGATGAATGTGAAAAAAGGCATCTCAAACCAGGCATCTAAAAAAACCCACTAATGTGTTCTCTGTTGGAGGGTGTCAGAAATAAAATAAAATTTAAAAAATTTTTAAACTCTCTAGTATTGCTGCAGACAGAGATCTTTGCTATATATGGTTTCCACTGTTACTTATGAGGTCCTTATGACCCTACTTATGACTTCTGTTTTAAGAAGCTGAGTACTCAGAACTTTTTTTAAAGCAGGGGGGTTTACATCTGGACTAGTGAGCTCAAAAGCCAATGTGAAATACCTGTTTGGGGATCATTTGTGTTAAAGAAATAACTTGCTACAGTGACAGAATTTATTTTCTTTGGACTTTTAAGTCCTTGTTCAGGAGGTATAGAATTTCTCATATTTCCCTGTGTGTGGTAAATAACTACCATTTTCATACTAAAATAGCATCACAGAAAATCCTCCAGCAAAAAGACAAGAGAATGAAAGCACATCCTTTCCTATTCTCACTCTTTTTCATTTCATCTTTAAAATATGCAACTATTAATGCCTGACTATGGTAGGGCATTATAGTGTAAGGATTTCTTGGTATTGTAATTAGCTGTGGGATCTGCTTACAATACCTTTGTCCCTCAACTCAGTTATGCAGCCAGTAAAGATGGTAGTGCAGGTGGAGACCAGCCTGGCTCTCAGGCAGCATCTCAGTACAGAGCTGTCTGGCCTGAGCCACTGCAAGTCTTCCAGCAGGGCTAGATAAACTTGGAAGATTCAGGAACTGTTTTGTCTGTCCATCAATTCCTTGACTGCAGCTCACTAAGAGTGCTTGTTACAGAAGGGATAGACATCAGACATTAGGCAAATGTATTATACTTATCAATATGATACAGGATTTTACACACCAGTTTAGCTGAAATTAGAGGGATTCATGCAACCTCTTAATTCAAAAGAGTATGTCTGAGAAGCAGGATCAGCACTGAATTCAACTCCTAGTTGGAAAGGGTATTTATAAAAGGGCTGTCTTTAATCTGCTGTTCCATGTGCCTCATCAGACTACTTATTTCTCCTCTATCAGGACCATCAGCCAGCCCACAGAGCACTCCTGCCAAGGCCTTCACAGTGGGCAGCCTGTGCATTTCCTCACCACGGCCAGCTGCCTGTGCTCCCATTTATTCTGGAGACCTCCCCCTGTCTACAAACACTCCAACGGGCTCTCTCAAAACCCAGACAGCTGCATCCTGCACCCCAGCCAAGCAGAGTGAAGACAGCCCATGTGCTTCTCCCAAACTGATCCCTTCCTCTAAAATGTCCATTAAACACTGGGTTACAAGGACTCCGTGCTCTTCTCCTCCAGAAGTGGGGAAAAAGACTCCTCCTAGAAAAGCCCTGGCAGAAGTCACCCAAGGTCTCCTAGAAGTTGTTTACCCTCCTAGAGCCCCACACTCGCAGTTTGAAAAGCGTGCCAAGAGAAGGCTTGACTGCAGCAAGGAAGACAATGCAGGGCAGAAGTGTCTTCAAGCCTGTAGCTGTGTGACTGAACTGGACCATGCAGCTAAGAAATCCAAGCTGAATTTATGTCTCTTGGCTGCAGACCAAAAAGCTTCTGATGAAGGCTCTCGAAGCCTAGCTGACTTGGATAATGACCATGAAGGCTCCAGCTGCAGCCCAAAAGAACCTTCCTTTCCTGGAAGCCATATTAATCCACTGGGTGTTCAAACTCCACCCCATCTTTTCAGATCTCCATGTGGGAAAGACACTGAGGTAGTAGATAAGGAGAATAGTTCACCTAAAAGAAAAAACTGGTTGTCTGCTCTGGGAGAGAAGCTACGGACAGGTAGAGCTGGCAGTCACAGCATGTCAAACAGCTCCCCATCATCTTGCAGTCCCTGTGCCAAACGACAAGAGGCTGTGTCGGCGGCCACTTCGCCCAAAACTGTAAGTAGGATGGTCAGGGACAACGGTCATGAAAGAGGTTATCCATAGCTACCCCTCTTCCCTTGTTTTTCTCTCCAGCTCAGGCATTCAAAGAATTATCTGACCACTTTGATTATGGAAAAAAGGGATGATTTCTGACCTAATAAACCAAATACATTAATGCTGTTATCTACTAATCTACTCCATGCAGGAACAGAATTTTTAGGATGGTGGTGTCCTTCATTTTAAAGGGACTTAGAGCACAGGAGCTCAGAGATCCTTGTATTCCCCAGATGGATATTTGAAAGATGTAGCTGTCTTCTGAAATACAGCTTTACTCTGAGAAGTACAATAATGACAGCACCTTTCCTGGCAGATCTACTGTTTATGTGTTCACCGTCACATCTGCCTGTTTATGTTACTGGAAAGACACTTTATCTTTTCTATTCTAGCCCAGGTAGCAAAAGAATTTGTTACCCATGCTACAACTGTGGGGCTAAAAAATGCCTTCAGTTCCTTCAGCTGAAAACTAGCAGAAACCAAAGGAATTGTAAAAGAGTCAGAGGGCAGTATTTGACCTACATAATCCTGCTTTTGATGTACAAGAAACCTGGCACAGAGCTCATCCTAGGATCTGAAAGTTAAGCTTATAAGGCAGCTAAAAAAGCTGGCATGAGGGTTTAACATGCAAAGAGAGAAATGATAATTACATTTTTTAAAACCAAACTTGAGTTGTCTCAGAAACTAGACTCATTCCTACGCTGTCTTTGAGTCTTATTTCAGTAAATGTTAGGTAAGTTTTCAAGCACCAAATTTTAGTTGTACTCTCAACTGAATAACTGATGCTAGAAGTTGTTGCCAACATTAAGGCTTATTTTGGTATCTCATTTCTTACCTAATTTCTCATCTTCCAGCACTTCTATCAGATAAGAAGTAGGCAAGCCACCACTCCTTAAGTTATGCATAGCATCTAAACTCTCCATATTGTGTTTGTACCAAGAAATCTTGGTTATAGGAAACCTACAACTACTTGTGCTTTATGCTGTACATGTTTAAACACAAGACAGAAAGATTTGTCCTGAAGAGAGATTATTATGGAACAATTACCTTTCCTGCCCAGTATGCTCTAGTGCAGATTTTGTGATGCTCCTATGTTGTACTGAAAGTCTGTGGAAGTGCCTAGAATACCAGCAACATTCATTGATCTGTTGTATCTTGGAAATCTAGAGCTTGATTATCTGCTGTAGAGAATCTGAAACTGCAGGCAGAGTGCTTTGCTTATGGCAGTAAGACAACCCTAGGTTTTGCCAGTGTTTCCTGTAAGTAGTAAGCCTCTTATCTGCAAGACAAACAGATTATAGCAAAGAACCTTTTGTTTACTAACTTAGTTGGAAAGCTAAACAAACTGGAGGGGAGACTTTAAGACTCCTGCAGAATATGAACTGTTAACCTAGAAACATTTCTTGTTGGTTTGATTGTTGATTAGTTGGGTTTTTTTCTTTTTAGGCTGCAACCACTTCAGTTTCCATGAGGAAGATCTGCACGTACTTCCACAGAAAGCCACAGAATGACTGAAGCAGCATGCAGTGGTTGCACTTGACGGATGTTAACACTCTCGTATCAAGAGCAGAGTTAGCAACACTGGCAACAATGTGCCAGGATTACACTGTTGTCAGACATTCATAAACTTGGTGGTTTATTCTTCTGTTTTTAAAGCCATTAACAGGTGAAGTCATTTGAGCGTGGAAAATCTACACAATACTTACTCATGGTGTCCTACTGACTTCAGATGTTGGATTTTTTTGATAAAAAAAACCAAACCAGAGTATTTTTCACGTGGGAACTCTTTTAGTGCAAAGATGACAACAGCTCTGCTGTGCATTGTTGACAGGCACATAGAGCTTGTCACTTTATGTTATTAATCTGCCATTGAAACTTCCTCTACTTAAGAATAATGTGTAAATCATTACACCCTCCTGAAAATCAAGTGTTGGAATGTGTGTAGAGTAACTTCTTGGAGGTAGATCTGAGCCCCTTCGTGCTGAATGGCATTCCTACAGTTATTCCACTAGTATCACAATGACTACCTCCTTCCAGCAGGGAAATGATGAATGTGCTAAGTAAATATACTTTTAAATACCCTCTGTCAATCTGATGGTGATTATAGTCTAAGAGGAGACAAAGTATAATCAAATACATAATGCCTGTACTCCTCTTGCCATCCCCTTTCTTCTCCCAGTCTGAAAACATCTTTATTTAATAACTTAGATGGCTGTTGAACCGTCAGCCCTAGAGCTGTTGAGGCCAACAACTTGTCACTTCCCTAAAATAAAATACTGGCAAGGTGCATTAGAAAAATGAGTTTGATCTATCCCAACTAAGCATCCCATAACAGCCGGTCGCTCAGTCACCTCTTCAGCCTGTAGCAAAGGCATTAATAACTGCTTATGACATAACTTCATATCACTTTTATAATACAGTATCTATAAAATAATAGCTTGTCAATTTGGGGAGGGACATGTGGCATTTTAGAAAGCACTTGACAAAGTTTACGTACTAATATTAAAATGCTTTACCATTTTAAGTCATCACTGATGCTGATAAAACGAGATCACTGAAATGAGATCACTGTCCTACTCATTAATTATACTAATTTCTCAGCTATGCTTTCCCCGGGGAAAGCCAGTAGAAGATCCTTATCTTAGGTTGGAGCATTTACTTTGTCTTTTGGTATAATAGTTCCTAAGAAGTTTAAACACACACACACACACACAAAAATTTAAAAATACCTCACAACAACAAAATAAAACAAACACCCTAACTTCTGAATCCCTATTAAGTTTTTCTATTGCAAAAGAATTGAGGTATTTGAAGGGGCTGTGAATCAACTGCCTCATGTTTTCCCTCTGAAATTTTCATACCTACTTTACAGTAGCATTTGATAGTAGGGTAGCTGAAAGGGATTAGAGGAAAACATGATGGTTTGTATTTTATGTTGTAGACTATTTTTCAAGGAAATAAATGAGTTGAGAGAAACTGGTTTTTTGTGAAATATCTCTTGCAGCTACAATGCAAAAGTAAATGTGTAAATATGTAGTGTGCTTTTTTTTGAAAAGAGGAAAAGTAGTCATCATCAAGATGTATCTTTTGACAGGAGCACTCAGGTATGTATAGGGGCCAGAACAACTTTCTCCTGTTTACAGAATTGCAGGCCATCATCCCAAGAGCTCTGAGGAGAAGCCATTAGGAAAGTGGGAAAGATAATGTAGTGCTTCAGGCATTTTTTTATAGTCCTTGTTTCAAAACAATGGATTTTTTAAAAGTTAGTACCAAAGTAGATCTAGTATTTTGGGCAAAACAGGAATATAAAAAAAAAAATCTGATAGTTAAATTTTAACCTACTTCTGGATATTGAGGTAGATAGAAGTAGTAGAAAAATAAAATAAGTAGGATTGGGATTGAATTCTTTCTTAAATTTTAGGGCAACTGTGTGGGGTATAACCTGCCTTGCTTACAGACAGTTTTTCATGTAGGATTCTTCCATACAGTTTGTAAATAACAGGTTGTAGAATAAGAAAATGTAGACCCTATTGAAGTACCCGAGAGTTGTCAGACATTTCAACAACAGGATTTCATGTTCCTCCACTTCTTTCATAATATTTTCCTCCTCCAGAAATGTTCTGCAACCAAACCATTATCTCCTGTATCTTGTAAATGGCTACCTAGGGATGATTTACACTAATGGCTTACCACTTAGATGAATAATATTGTGCAAGGATGTGAGATTTTGTCCCTTCAAATAGTACTTGTTTAGTGGAACAACTTGTTTTATGGATCACCAGGAATAATTTATTTCCTCTTAAGATGAAGTCAACCTGGTTCAGAGCCTAGGAGAATTAACTGAAGCTTATATTCTTCTGTGTCCTACTGCCTTGACCTTATCATGATGAAATCATGATTTCAAAAGCACAGAATTCCTGATACAGATCATATGTCAAGTGGCTTAAGGTAAAGGGTGCTGTTGTACCTGAGACGCTTGCTGAACCAAGCATTCAAAGCACTGAGCTTGCTCTTTGAGCCAGAAAGCTATACCTCTGAATTACTTTTCCTTCTAAAGGATTTACAGAAACTCTGTACTCCATATTTTTTAATCAAATTAATCACTTTGAGATATTATTCCAAAATCCTATGAATATATGTAAATCCCACCTTATATATTTTGCAGGCTTTTCCATGCAGATGGTAGTTCTTACAGATGTATCTGTCCTCGGTGTTTATCTTCTAATTGCCAAGTGGGATTTGGGAATAACCACAGCAGTTTACGACAGTGCTATTTTCCATAGTTGTTACTACTGTTTTGTTGGAAGTTGTGCTTCTCCTTTCTCAGCTATCAGCAGTCAACCAGTTTAGTTTAATAGCAGTTTGTCAGTGACTTGAACTAACCTGGCTTGGTAAAACTAACAAGGCACTCCCAGGATCTGTACAGATGCATGGTCAGCAAGCCTTAACAAGCATTTCTTTTGGTAACAGCACTGACTTAAGAATGCCTTGGGGAAGCTAGCTACAAAGAAAACCAAAAATGTAATTGCCTCCATTCCCTGATTGAGCAGCTAGTTCTACCAAAACCATTGAAGGGACAGAAGTGAGGGTGTAGGGACAGCATTGACACTGAGAGGACTGTTCTGTCAAGCTACCTCTTACATTGTAGAGTTGGTAGCTTCTTGTTGGTCAGGGAGTGCTGAAGTCTTCCTTTGCCACCATTGTTTCTGCAGCCATTGAACATGGTCCATCTTACCTTTGAGCATCCATACCACCCTGTAAACTGACCTACAGAGGTTAAAGGAAAACACACTACTGTGGTACTGAAGAATGTTCTAGGTGCTCGCTGTACATGGTATATAATTTCTTAAGAAGTTTTGTTTAGAAATAGATGCTTTCCAGGAAGGGATTTGCCAAAAGCATTTGGCAAATGCAAGATGTATCACCTTTTCAAGGGTTTACATGTAGGCCTTGCATCCAGAAAGCCTCTTAAAGAGGTTCCTCATGGTTGAATATTAAGAATTCTTTATAGCAAATACTGGTTTGGCAGTAAATGGGAAATAGTGTTCATGTTCAGGTCCATTACAATCAAATTTCATTTGTTCCCTTCTGAAGCTGACCTAAACAGTTTTCTGAGTGAGTGGAAATTATCACCCTTCATTTCTCTACACAGAAAAACAGAATCCAATGGCTTGCATTTTTTCCTCCCTCTGATTTGTGTATGGCCCGATCTACAATAAAATAAATTCTGCTATTATACAGTGTGCATGTGTCATCCTTCAAAGAACAGCTTTGACTGTAACCAAGTGCTCCCCATTTGCACGGCACAAAATGCCAAATATGATGGAAAGCAAGGACAAGAAGGCAAACATAAAGGAGCCCGTATGTATTTTAAAATAAGAAAAAACATTTCATGTCAATTGTTTTATAGAAATATCCACAACAATACAAGGATGGCATGAACACAAAAGAGCAAAAGCAAAATTGTGATCAAGACTTACCTTGAATTTTTAAGCCCCAGTCTGAATTATGTGTTTTTTTAATCAGAGTAAGTAATTTTCCATCTTAATTTGTGCAGTATGGAAAAAAACAGGGAATAGAAGTACAGTGAGATTACAACAGGAAGACCCATTACTCCAGGCTTGTGCAATTAGACATAAAGAGCAGAAAAGTTATGTATAATCAAGTTTGAATACCCTGATTTAGTAATTTCAACATGGTATCTCTGTGTAAGTTACAAAAGTTCTTTTTTTTTTTGAAGTTCAGTCTTGATTTAAAAGCTTCAAGTGAGAACAGGTTCATTACAGTTGTACATAAATTATTTTACAGGTGAAACACTGTGAAAAGATTCTGACTGACTTGTGTTTTAAATTTCTTTAACTTTGCCTTTCACCTTTTGGCTCAGATTATTCACTTTCTAGTTTGAGTTCAAGATATTTCTACTACTATAGATCTCCTATGCAATATGTAGGAAACCCAGACACGAAACTGAAGCATCTCTTGGTCATGTCTTTCGTGTTATAAAGAGATGCTACATACACACCCCAAAATATTTCTCAAGCTTGAGTAAAACAGCTAAGGAAGTGCTTCATTCCTTTGTATTAAGGTTCACAGTAGTAGCTCCACTACTTAATGCAAAGCCACTCTCTGTCTGTCCTTCACTTCAAGGACTCAGCTATATGATTTACTTCTCTCTTGTCTAAAGAAGAATGGCTGAAGCATCAGCTGAAGTATCCTCAACCATCCACTTCTGTACCATGCCTGGATTTTTTTATTTGGGTCATAAATTATGTAACTCCCTGGTTGCTCTCACATCATATTGCTGTGAGCATGGCAGAGGAGGAGATGGACAGAAATCCAAGCAGCAAAGACTAAGCTGACCTAGTAGAGCTTATCATTCTTATATCGATTTACCTAGAACTGTGACAAAATGTCACAGTTGGCTGGAGTTTTATCCTTCTAGTTGTAACATCATTATGATAAAAATCTCAGTTCATTGTTCTATTCCTGTTCTTGAAAATGTATTAAGTATCCAAAAACCAGACTAATAATAGTCCACAGGACTGTAAAACCAGTTCCACTGTATGCTACAGCAACAGCAAAGTAGGTTGTGTTGACAGCCGTTTAGCAGATATTGTTGGAGTGTATCACTGAATTATTCAGTGTCACCATTATTTTTGTTCTGCTAATTTTCATGTATTTACTGGTGGAGGAAGTGACAGTGTATATACCGTGTGATCAAGAGATCCTTTGGATTCTTGAAAACAACATGCAACTGACAACTGCAATGAGCTCTGATTTGCTTGAATAGACTGGTTTGCTGCAGGTAGTTGACAGCAAGGTGGTTATATGAAAACTGGAAGAGTTGTGTCATAAGGAATCAGCTGTTTGTACACATGCAATTGTTTTAAGAAGCAGGACTGAAACAATAAAGAGAAAGATAATATTTGTAGAAGTTAGCAGGGGAAAAAAATAATCAGTGTAACAATAAAAGAACAAAGTACATTGAGTAAGAGATCCAACCAACAGGAGAAATTAATCTTCAGACAATTTTTACATATGTAGGAGAGGGCAGGGCTCGGGAATCTCATATCACCTTCATATCAGACTCCTATCTATATATTCTATTATTTTCCCCTGTGCAATGGGACAGTTGTCCATACTTGCCAGTTCACCATGATTAAGAGAGCTTTTGAGTTTGAAGGTTGTGCCTAATCCTTCTGAGTGTGGGAATGCTTCTTCTACCTAGTCTGCTTTAACCTGATCCGCTCTTAGAAAGAAGTCACTTCTGACAGAATAGGGTTTTCTTGTTTCAGAATAAGCCTGGTTTTGCACAGAGTTATTCAGAAAAGGCTATTCTGAAGTAACAGGTCTGCAGTAACTCCACCACGTAGGCAATCCTTCAAGAAAGTGATGCGAGACTGACGAGAGAGTGGTATTACATAAAACCAAGGATACTCTCAGACATGAAGACTGCAGGAAAACTTTCCTTCACTAAAATGAATTTCTTCATTTTCTTGTCTCAGCATCACCCTCCCAACATATCAGGTAGAAAAGAATGACATTGAGAATGGCTCTAGCAGTGTATAACACAACCTGTGGTTTGACTTGACATGCTGCTGGTGGTCCAAGGCTGAAAGAACTGCTGCTGCTGCCTGGTGGCAGAGCCCTCGCCTTCCTGTTGAGTGAGAAAGACTTCCTCTCGCTTCTGAATTTGTACAAAATTATGCTGCTTTACTATCCCACCACACGACGGCCTGCGGTAACGGGGTATTTTCCGCACTTGCCACATCCCTGGCCCCAGCAGGTCTCTCAGGCTGTGCCTGCATCCCCACACCTCCACTGGTTTCAGAACAGCCCTGCATCACCCATACACATCTCCCACCACCTTCTACCCATGTCAGTGCACCAAGGCTCCTCAGGGAGAGTCTGTGGATCCCCTGCTGTGCTCACACAGCTGAAGTGCTCAGAAAAGCATGTTCTGGCTGCGCTTTTCTCTGCTTGCTGTGCACCCAGCAGGGAAACCACCTTGGGGCCAGCCCTATCAAAGAACGTGTGTGCAGCCTCCTTTTTCATTTTCTCCCTAGGAGACGGAGAAGAGTGAGTTTTAAATATAATGCTGTGAGTTCAATGCTGCTAAGCAGAGCTTGTCTGATTGCAGATGCAGCTGGAGCTCCTGGCTTAGTCCCGGCACAAATGAGTTAAGGACAAAAGGTCTTAGTTGCTCTTATGCAAAGAGACAATTTCTGTGGCAGCTGAGGGCAGCATTAGTATTCATGCCTTGGCCGGTCTGGCAGCAAGGCAGCTAACTTGATATTAACTGTGGCACAATGACTGGGTTTTATGAGCTTTTTCTTAATATATATCACAGGTAGCCAACCAAGTGGTTCTTTATTCTAATCTCCTTGGGGTACCTGCTTTCCTACCCACTCCAGTAATGGGCTTTGGGTTTTTCTTGCAATGGTGGTAGTTTATTAAGAGCCACAGGCAGGTTTCCTGCCTGGCTTATTTGTTATCATGTTGTAATCCTGCATTGGTTTATTTTTCAGCTGTCCAAAGTTCCTCCTAAACGCAAGTCATCTGTGTTTACAAATACTTTATTGTGTAATATACTAAAGCTTTTCCCATTGTTCAAATGGGACCCCAGACTTGCAGCTGAGACATTTCCACATTATATGCATTAGAAAAGTGTTACCCTAAATGACTAATGGAAATTATTTCTGCTCCAGGAAGCAGAATGATGCTGAGTGAAAGAGAGAAGAGGGTTTATATGGAAACAAGAGTATATTCCCCTTTGCCCGTACCCACTGAAATGCTCTCTGCCCTTCCCCCTCATCATGTGTCTCACCACAGCACAGGAGTGTGCCAGAACATGTTCCCACAACCTTTCAACCCATTCAGCACAGCCTGCAACTTTCCTGGCTATTTTTGTGTATTCCACTAGATGATTAAGTGCTGAGTGATAATACATCCTTTCACCACTGGCGCCCAGCAGAAAGGAATCTCAGATGCTCACAGATTGCTTTTCCAATTATTCTTCCTAAAAAAAAATGGATTATCAATAGATTATCCTTCTGATCATAAGGGTATAAACTTGAAGATGTGTTGTTCCTGGCCAGAACTCCAGCTCTTAGTAATCAAGTATTATTCTGGTTGACAATATAATTCCTGCATCTAACCAAAGCCCTTTGCAGGCTGCCTTTGTCTACTATAAACAAAGTGGCTCATCTGTTGTTGAAGATTAACCACCTCTGGGTTGAAACAGGGCAGATATTTAATTATACAAAGCCAGAGCACACAGTGGTTTCCTGAACACCTTCGGTTGTATACCAATACTTTAGCTTTGCTTCAACTTCTAAGTCTATTTACCAAATATGCTATAACTCTGATAATGATTTATTCTTTGTAGAAAAGCCCCTTTCTGCTCTGACATCTGCCAGTTTTTCCATTACTCATCAAACACCAGGTGCTGGAACACCACCACCATGGCAAAATTAATCCAGTCTCACATTGACCAGGCGTAAGATTTACCATCTAATCACTGTGGCTCACCAAACATGTCAACACCAGAAGAGGGTCTCCCATTTTGGGTTGAGGTGCTGCAATGCAGCACAAATAAACCATCACAACTGCTCCTGCAGTACCAGCTGAGAGCAACCAACGCACAACACATCCATTGTGACTGACAGGCAGCCCACTGATGGCTGACAATCTAAATGACCTGTATTTCATGTTGTATTCTGGTGAATTAAAAAGAAAGAAAGAAACAAACCCACAACAAAATTATATCATCACCACTGAAGAAAGTGGGAGAGCATCAGCCACTGCAGTGTGGGGAGGACGTGACAGGATCAGAAATCAGAGCTTTTGGTTCCCACCTTCCCCCGCATCTTCAAGAGTCTCTGATTCCTTGAGGCACTTTAATCTCCTGAGCTTCCAGGCAGGCTCTGCTGTGATATTTGAAAGCAGGAGTTTGTCCTCCAAGGACCTTTGGCACCAGTGAACATTTCAACATTTCATCCTGGCTCACTAACTAGAGTGGGGGTAATTGTAGGGAGCCAAAATTGGGATCTGGCCCTGCATGGACCTGCAGAGACAAGTGATTTTTCATGCCAAGGTGACCTGCTAGGAACAGGGTCAGGGAGAAGGGGAAAGCACTCCCCTGGGTTAGATCTGGGTTTGCAGGACATATCCACTGAGACCCATGGTGCAGCCAGGGGAAAGTCTCTATCCAGGAGAGAAAACAAGGCTGTTTTGGGACCTGCCAGCCACAGCCAATGTGAGTTGCACAGATAAAGAGCCAGACTCTCACAGTTATAAATCAGCCAGGCTCCACCAACACCTCAGCTCTGCTTCTTTACACTAATGGAAGATATTGCCCACTGTATTTCAGGTGTTAGATTCTAATTTATACTCACTCTCTATCCCACTACAAGGCAAATCACACTCATTGTCAGGCTCTTGGCTGAAGAGAGCATTGCACTATGTCTCTGGTTTCTTTCTAAAAAGTAAAAGCAAAACCTTAACTTAGTCCTTCCAAATTACGGTATGAAAATGCATGCCAAACTTGTGCTGCAAAAATATTTGGAATGCTAAAAATAGACTGGCATTTGGATAGCTGTTGAAAGGGGAAGCACTCCCAACCAGACCTGGCATGACCGAAGCTGTTTATTTTCCATACACTTATTTCCAAACAGGCTCTGCACATGGAGCAGTCATTTTCTCATAGGGTCTTTGTAAGTCCAGGTACCACTGATGGCTGTTCCTAGTGTAACTGTAGCTGGTTTTCCACTGTTGTCATCTGCCTTCCTGACCAGGCATCCAGTCTGGGCATTGTCGTCATCAAACTGGAAACTTTTTTAACGAAAGGAAACTATGAAGGTTGAGTTAATGAGAACAAAAATCTCACCTCAGAAAATACTAGCATCTTCAAATTGAAGCCTCTGAAACTCTTCTATTTTTTTTAAAGGCAGAACTTAGTGATTTATCATTCAATGCATGAAAACATTTGCTACTTTCTCAGTGCCCTGTGTTGATGCACTTGCACATTGCTCATTTTTCACCACTGAAGTCATGCTGTGGTAAATCAAACATTAATATGTAAGTCTCTGCAGCATCCTCTCATGGCAATATAATGATACCTTTGAAGCTTATTTTTTCAGCCTAACTGTAAGTACCAATATATTTTTTATACCTTGACAATCAATACCCAACTTTAAATATGAGAGACCTACAGCACTTCTTATGAAAGCATTTTGAAGGGCCAGAGCACAGGGAAATTAGAAGGCCTGTGTTACAGAGGAAGGGAACTGATGCCAAGAGGAGTGATGAAGACAGTGTTGTGTGAAGCCATTGGAAAGGCAGAAAAGCAGGAGATAATTTTTCTTACATTATTCTTGTCCGATTTAAGCCTCAAACCATTTGTACCACATCATTAGCAGGAAAGTGCTGCCAGTAGAGTTTGAATGTCTTCTATGGTATTTTACATGGCCGTATTTGTATGTCTGTTTCTAAATAAAATCTCTGCAGCAGGCTGCAACAGTCAGCTTCACACTTTTTCAAGGCAAAAAGCTTCACCTTTGTTCTTCTTTACTTGACAGTATGCCTCATTTAAATAAAGCCTGGCTTTTTGATGACTGCCTGAGGTGTTTTCTCTTAGTGATAGAAGAATGATTTCAAAAAGCTTACTTGTTCTAAAGTGCACCAGAGGAACGTGGGGAAGTGCACTGCCAAGGGAAAAGATAAACAGTGCAAACAAAAAGAGCGGTTTAATCTTGCTCAGCTGTATCTCAGCTGCAATTCTACTTTCTCTGTGCAGCTTTGTCACAGTCACGATGCAAGCAGCCGTCTAGGAAGTGCAGTTTGGAGTAGCACTCAGTTCCACTCTGAAACAGAAAGACTGAAACACTCAACAGAAAATAAAAAAGGCTGCTCACCGGGCCATAGTATAGAACAAGATTTTCCTTAACTGTAGTTGCAATTTGTTGGTAGCTTCTTTAATTTCTGTGCCTGACACGTATAGCAGGAAGCTATGGTATGTGTTCAGACTTCCCACAGATAATGATTTTTGCTTAGCAAGCCTGCAGATGAGTCATTAGATCCACCACCTCAAGCACTGTGTACTACTTCATGGCAGGCACACCCTGAGGAGCCAAGGCAGCAGGGTGGCAGTATACCTGCAAATGCCCTCAGGACAAGAAGCTTGAGTTGAACCCTGTTCTTGCCAGCAGCAAGTTCTCTGCATTTTTGTCCTTGTTTCTCCTCCTTTGTAATGAGGTTATTCCTCTCTATTTCATCTAATGTCGGTGGCATCTCCCACTTGCAAAATACCTTAAGATCATTGCATAGAGGGGCATCTACAGAGAAGGACTTTATGGCTTCAGGGTAACTGGTGTAATGAGGATAAAGTATTTTTCCCCCAAAATCCAAAGAGTTAATGTAACAGCAGGCTTCCTCTTTCGGAGCTGGGGATGACAAAAAAATACTTCACAGTGAACTCTCCTTCTTGCTGCCATCTCCCTGTGGGTTAGTGGAGGGGAAGCCCAGGGAAGTATAAAGGCCCCAGTAGGGCCTTTAAATAATATTTCATCCACTCATCATCTTAAAGCAATAAAAGGAAGTTTGCTTCACAGTGTGATTTCTTTATGGTGTACATTTTATTACACTGGTTTGTGTTTGCTGAAGCTACCCAGAAGAAGTCATATGGCCCAAATGAACAAGTATTTAATTGCTAAAAAATCCCTCTTTGCACGTTCTTGCACTGCTGATGCAAGCCACCTGAAAAAGCAGTCTTGGGGCAGGAAGCACCTCCCCACAGCCCTCATCCACAGCAAATCCTGTCCCAGTGTT
Source organism: Megaceryle torquata (assembly GCA_024611175.1). Classification (NCBI taxonomy): domain Eukaryota; kingdom Metazoa; phylum Chordata; class Aves; order Coraciiformes; family Cerylidae; genus Megaceryle; species Megaceryle torquata. The sequence continues at coordinate 135,775 of JANIJG010025298.1, forward strand.
CTCAGGAGGCAATATGGCCCTGGCAGGGTCCCTGCGGGTTGCCAAGCAGCAGTGTGAGCACTGCTGTGCCTGTGCGTTGGCCTTTGTTTTTATTCTCACTGCTATTACCAGAACCTACACTTCAAGTGAAACAGGAGGTCTCCTTCCTCCTGCACAGCATCTTGGAAAAACACAGACTTATTTCAGATAAAGCCCCAAAGTGGTGAATGATTTGAGGTGTGTCACAGCTAATTAACAAAAATCCTTAAGTAAGAATAAGCCTTCCCTTTGAGCTACTTTGAAATAACCTTTAGCACAAATATCTCTCTAAGTTCAGGATATCCAAATGCAAAACAGACGGGTCCCAAGAGCTCTTTCCTCCGCTTTCTTATACCCTCTATCTTTTGTCATGACATATTTGCATTTAAAAGTAACAAAGAGAGAAAAATTACACCTTGTGGGAAGTTCAGCTCCGTTCACACGATCTGCTTGCTTTTTTTAGTGTGATGCTTCCTGTATGCTCAGGGAGGTCAGTCGCTGTTTCTGGCAAAGTACATTCCAAGCAGAGAGGGGCACACAGGAGGGAAGGGAGTGCAGGACAGGTACTGTCTGTACAAGAAGCTAAATAGCCCCTGCCAGCACAAGAGGAGATAGGGATTTGAAGGGAAGATATCTTTTTTTGTGCAGAAATGCCCCTTCCTTCTGGCTTCCTGAGAATCTGGCAAAGTGAGCACAGCATCTCTCACTGCAAAGCTGTGTCTCAGGCATGCAGCTATTGATTTCAAGCATGAGGGTGAAAGGAAGGTTGTAGCCTCCTTGGCCTGCCAACTTCAGCTGCAATGGCACTCCTGGAGAGAGCAGTGCTTTTGGCCAGCTCTTCTCACCCCTTTCTAGAGGCGAAGCTCTAGGTAGTGCCCTCATGCACTTAATGGCACACAGGGAACGAGGGGAAGAAAAACACTGGGGAGCAGCACAGCCCAGTGTCCTTCAGAGCTCCATGCCCCATGTGCCATTTGGGCACGGCAGCCTTTTGCAACATCCCCAGATTCAAGTGAGAGAGCAGAGTACATCCCTCCTTCCTCCTTCCCCCAGAACTACTGGGTATATTTTGGCTCCTCAGTGTTTGGACCTGGCTGGGAGCTGCTCCTGCTGAGGAGGCCTCCTGCCCACACTGCCGACAGTGGTCATTCTTTCCGTGTGATAAATATGGTAACAGAGTTTGCACGAGGTCAGTGCTGGGAATAAATTCCATTGCTCAAATAGGAGAGAGCTAAGTTTCATTCACTCACTGCCATTCCAGCTCTGTGTCAACGCTGTTTGTTAAGGGTGACCTATTACGGGTGACCTAGAGGCTGCCTTGGAAACCAAATTCACTTACTATCTCTCCTGCAAGCTTGCAAAAGCACTTTGGGTACAGCCAGTGCCCAAGTGTGCTGGCTGCATTTGCTCCCAGCCAGGCTGGTGGTGCTTGCACAAGCTACGCACGTTTGGGCAGCAACAAGGACAGAAAGCAGAAGGCCAAGCACGGCATGCTTAGGAGTTATAGGATGACTGCCTGTGCATGGTGGTATGGACCCCACCAAGGTGGCACAGCACTGGACTTGGATGTCTTTTCTGAATCCAGAGGTCTACTGCTTGCTGCTGGCACTGTTCTCCCAGGCCAAGCAAAACTGGGATGCCAGCACTGCCACATGGTGCAGCCCCAGCAGTACATGCCCCATTCCCCAAAGGCTCATCTTGGCTTGAGTGGGAAAATCCCTTTCCATGCATCGAGTGCTATTCTGCACATAGGTCCAATAACTTGCCAAAATCTAGCAGCTGGAGACTGTGCTAATAGATGCACAAAAGGACAGAATTATGCATTCAGGCAGGGGTTTTATTTTTTAAATCTGGCATTTCAACAGTCCTGATCACTTGCCTCTGTAACTTAAAAAAGGGAGTAAAAGGACATTAAATATTCCATGTGTGGTGTATGTTAAATAAGACAATCACCTATCGAGGACCATTAATCTCTCTGCCATCCATTTTTCCCTGATTACAAAGGAAAGACTTCTTTTGGAATACCAGAAATATGTAAGTGTTGTCCAGGTTAATAAATTATGAGCAAATCAACTGTCCATATGCATAACAACTCATGTGAACATGAGAGAGGAAAAAAATCTCATCTGACCATAGCTGATGGCCTTTACACAGCACAGCTCTGAGTAGAAGGTTACCTAACAAATGCACATTGTATTTGAATGATTAATCTGCCTCACATCTGTGCACCAAGTGTTTGAGATCTGCTTGGATTCACCCTGCAGTTGAAGCTGAATTAGTATTTATACACATTTATCTCTGGCTGAGCAACCAAGAGTGTCATTTCAGGTAACAACATTTTGACTAGGAAGTAGAAAATGGAATAATAAAACAGCTTTCTGTGCTATCGGGCAATAGATCACATTGGACAACCTGAAGTCAAAATCACTGTATCAAGTGAACATGAATTAGGCTGCTTCATCCTCATGCTGGTTTAGATACTCAAGAAAACCATTCTCTGTCTTTGCTATCAAGTAGTTGGACTGAGTGGCTCTTGGGATGCTCCTCCCTAAACTGTTCCTGTTCATTAGCTTTGAGAATTCAGATAATAATATCTTTCTTATGTTTCAATATATAGATGAAGAGATAAAATGTATTCTCAGGATGGAAGGTGGTATAATTTGCATGAGGAAACTCTAACAGTGAAAACTGACCTCTGAAATGTGATAGCTTGCCACTCTATGAATGCAGACTTACTGTAGTCTCAGTGTGCAGAAGCAGGTTTTAAGACTCTTCAGAAAAACAAAGCAAATTAGAGTAATTTCCAATTATCCTCACATACTTTACTAAAATTTTAATTGTTATCCATATGTGCACCACAACCAAAGATAATTCCTGCCCTAAGGCATTGTCAAATCTAGTTAAAAGACTGAGAAAAGTATAATATATTACAGATAAGCCACCTCCATATTTTAAAAGTATTTAATTAAACTTGAAAATATACCTGCAGAATCAGCTGATACCTTGTATTTATACAGATACACCTTCTCTAATTGAGTTAGGTGAGAATATGTTTGCCCGGTACACATTAGTGGTGCTTACTGATAGGTTTGCACTATGTTTCTTCAATATTTTTGGGGAGGCCCTCAGGCCAATTTGAAATCTGTACGCTGTTTATTTCCAGTTCAGGCTCCCTCTGTGACCACATCATTTGTTCACTGACAGCACACTTGAAAGGCTTTATCGCTCTAGTTGTTTTTACTTACAGGCTATCCAAGATCTTTTCCGATGACAAGGGTATAAGCATCACAGCAGGTTTGTAAAGCAGGCTAGCAGGGCTCAGCTCTGATAAAGATGGTAAGAGGGGAGGTGCTAAGGCTAGCTTGGGAGAGTGTAAACAAAGTTATCTTCACAAGGAGTAAGCAGATCCATCTCTTGGCGCAGAAGATGGGTGGGAATTATGGCTGAATTAACTTTCTCTGCATCGCTACGGACTTAATGTGTTTGTAGAATGAGTTTAAAGAGTCATTCAGATGTTTACAAAGATCTTCCTTCTGTTTTCTATTCTAAATACATTCTCCTTTGAAATATTGAGCCTTGAGCCAAATGCTTAAGTCTTTAATGAGAATTTTGCCTAAGTAATAAAATGAATAATGACTTCAGGTTTTGGCCCTGGATAAAAACAAATGTTCTTCCTGTGACAGGGAAAAATAATCCACTGATATGAAGTATCTAAGTGGTCACTGACACAATAAATCATTTCACAAATCCCTGACCGCTGGTCTTTCCAATGCCTTGTAGTTTGAAATGGATATACTGCATACTTTAGAAAGTCCTTAATTATGCACTTTTTCCAATAGAAGTATTCAAATCCACCATCTGACTAATACTTGTTTTTAAGACAAAGCCTTGAGAGGGGGTGAGGTTAGCTGGCCTACAGCATGATGGTTGTCTCCTGGGCAGATACACTGGAAAAGCAAAGGGCACTTCTGACACATTCATCCACATACAGCAGTAGCTTGGCTCTCCTTTCTGGGTAATAGCACCAAAGTACTCATGTTAAATCATTTACTTTAATAAATCATCCTCTCCCTCTTGACTTATTGGGTGATATTTCTGCATTTATAAAAAGCATAATCAATGCTGCTGACTCAAACAATTCGCAGTCTGGTGTAGCAGAAGGTTATCCTATATCTTTACAGCTATCAGCACCTGTCCTGTGAATGTTATTGGGAGTTAAACACCAGTAAACTAGAGCACTGCATTGCAACTTCTGTCAGTGACTGCTTCTAGCAAATTATCTTGTCTACTGTTCTCTTTCAGAAACCTCTTCAGTGGAGAGTTTGTTCTCCTCCTGGATAGTGTATACCTACGCAAGTACAAGTGACCAGCAGAGGAGATCCCAGAAGAAAAAAAAATCCCATATAATCTGCTGAACTTGATTACTTTATTGTATTTGATATTCCTTTCCCAAATTGTTTTAGCATGTCTGCACTATGACAGAATTTCTTTCCCTGGGTGGGTGAGGAAGCATAAGTACCTAAACATTTCCTAAAAGATATGGAACAAGATGCATCCTCGAGATGCACATTAAGAGACAGGTCCATGTATCTCCTAGATAGCTTTCTGTTTGTCAGATCAGTGGTACATCATTGTACCGGGACCATGTGTGCTCTTTCAGTAAATGTATGAAGTGATGATACAAACATGACAACACATCGGGACTGGCCAAGTTATGCTATATAGTTTCCTCACTCAGATATTGGGACACTGGGTGTTATCAAGGAAGACAATAAAACATTTCAAAATTTATGTATAAAATGTACTCTTTTCTTTTTTTTTTTTTTTTTTTTTCCAAATTATTGAAGGAAAAGACAGATTACAGTGTATTTCCCTAAACTAGGCTTGAGTCAGTAAACTTGATATATTCTTAAAGATGAGATTTTAAATATCGGTACCTTCCATCCATAAATATGCCCATTATCTCTGGGCAAGGTCTAGAATTTTAGTAACAAGGCATTTTAGTAAACAGGAGAACGAAGCTGATTTTTAAACAAAACTGAAAGAAATTACTTCTCAAATACACTGGATGAAAAAGAAAAATAAAAAAGGTGGTTGCTATATTTGTGCAAAATCTGGAAAAGTAACTATTCTTAAATTGCCCCATTTGTTCATTCAGATGTTTCTCTCTCCCCCACATATTTTGTAAAGGAACAAATCTCTTTTCTTGGATGTTTTAAATCCTGCGAACCCACCAACAATGCAATGCTCAGTCCTGTGATGATTAAACTTCTGGCGTGGCTCAAACCCCTTGTTAGTGAGATACCCTGTATTACAGAGCAGCCACTTTTGAAATTGCAAGAAATCCCTGTAAGCTGATGGGATACTTTCTTTACATCACTGCTGAAATCTGCTGTTCTGACATCCATCCCAAGGCAAACTGTAAGAAGTACATAGGGCTATACTTCCCGTTGTGAGGAACAGCACTTTGAACCAACTTCTGCAGCTCTGCAGTGTCCATGCAACTGTGAGGGTGTCTCCAGCAGAACCAAAGTCCAGTTCTGATGTGTAAGGGAAGAAGCCTGATAAAGCCTTTAAAAAGAAGGACAAAAAAAGTATTTATTATTTTTTTCTTCTACGCTGGTGACCACAGCTTTACGAAAGAGTGTAAGGAAGGAAGTGAAGAAAGTGGGTTGTGCTCTCTCACACCAAGAACTTTCTGCAGCTCTTCAGGCTGGTGAGAAGGGGATCTCATAAGTGCTATGATAGGTAAATGCAGCACTGAGTGTATCAGTGATATTGAGGGCAATGTTAACCATACCTCAGGGTATCTCTTTGTCTTTCTAGTTCAGACCCTGTATGCAAACATCAGACATATTGACAAATGAATACATTATATATCAGTGCCATGACTATGCTTCCAACTGGGATGAAGCAGGATAGGACTTTGCTGAGTAGCTGCTCCAAGTTATGTTTGTTTTGTGAGCCAGACCTAGCTGTACACAACTCACACTAAGACTTACCTACTGTATGCCACAGCTAAATTGCTTGTGCTTATCAGCAAAGTAGTTTGCAGTCCTGTTTCTCCTGACTTAAGACACATATATTGTCAGAGGGAAGCTGATGCACAGATGGCATTTTCTTCATCAGTGCATGTATTCCTCAAAGGAAAAGTAGTTTGTTGGTATTTTAAAAAGAAATCCTAATGTTGCCTTGTTTTCCACAATAATGGACTATGTCTCTCTGCAGCATTTCCACGCAACCAAACCCCTCCTGTGGGAAAGTGCCTCCCTTTCCAGAGAGAGATTTAATTCCATCATAAAAACTAATTAGACACTGGCTTCCAATTAAACATCCAAACCTCCACCTTCAAAAGTTTTCACCTTGTGCTGCAAACCCCACTTCTCCTTGCTGCCAGCACTGCAAGTCCCAGGATGGCATCTGCCAGCTTCCTGGTGGTCCTGATGGGGAAGAAAGAAATGGGGAGAGGGTTGTGAGGGTCCCCCCCGTGCTGGGTGCATCTCATCTGTTCCCATTTTAAGTTCAAAGCCTTCTACATGGCAGCTGAATGGGAGGTTTTCCAAAATCTACAGGAGGTTGGGAAGGAATCCAGTATCCTGATGGAAACAGAAGAACTGGCAAATAAGCATATGTGTAATGTACCCCTTTTTGTGACAACCAGAGGCACTGTTTCCCCAACAAACACCCTACCCATTTCGAAAAGAACAGTCACTACCTGTTTCTGTGGATATGAGCCTTGCTGCCCAGCCAAAGAGAGCTTAAAACAAGCAATCCTTCCTCCCTATACATTATCCAGCTCCAACCTTTTATTCCCTTTTCAGTGTTTTTTTTAACAGAAGGTATTTTTCTAAGATCCTAGACCTATGGTAGTGTCGTGAAAATGGGTTCATTTTCAGGGATAAAGACTTATCATGAGCCTGAGCTTTATAGGACAAGGCTTTACATTTCTTCTTGAAGCCCTTGCAACAATTTCTCTCCTGCAAAATCCCTTTCTGTCTAGATCCTACTCTTACATTCAGAAGCCATTTCCTGTGGCTTTGGTTTGGCTGGGGTTTGCACTTTTTTTTCCGTCTTAATCCCTCAACTTTCTTTTGCTGTATTTTTTTTGCCTCTAAAGCTCACAGTAGCATTTCTGTAATCAGACTTCTGCACAGCACTTAAAAGGCAATACTTCAGGTCTGTCTCAGAGTATTAGTTTGCAAGCATGGGAAGAGGCAATGAAAAACCCCCTGTGTCTAAATCCTACCATTTAAACTATTATAATGGATGCTGTTTGCAAGAAGTCCTTTATTTTTTATTTTTTTTTTTTTTTTAGAATTATGATATCTCAAATGTCACACACATTTCAGGCATGGACTTCACAAGTCACAGATTTGCACTAAATTTAGTGCCTCCTCAACTTTCTTCATAAGCAGAGAGCCAAACTCTTTCCTGGTCTGTCCTTCCACTTCTCCTATGTCTGCAATAGTACCAGTAGTGATTCAGAGAAGCAAGAGTCTCCTGCTTTGTGTGTATCAGTGAAAAGCCCAAGGACAGAGCAAGCCAGTGTTTCTGGCAGCACAGCCACATGGTAATTAAACAGCCCTGGTTACATATCCGTTGGTGCAGGAATGGCATACTTTCCTGGTGAGCTGGCAGGGGCAGGTAATAAAGCTTGCATGCTTACATGTCCATTATGAACAGACCTATTAAAAGCCTCTCCTCCAAAAGGAATGCTGCAGTATATATGGAAATGAGTCTGTGGTCACCCAGCATTTCATAGGTATCCAGCTGTGCACTCAGTAGACACCGAGCATGCATGTGTACACGAGCATACTGCACCTCCCAGGCAGAATCCAAATACTCTCCCTTAGAGAAGTGGCATCCTTTTAGTTTGAGCACAGAGAGGGTGCATTTGCTTTTAACAGTGTTTGAGCCAAAGAACAAAGCAATTTCTCATTCTCTTCAAAGAAAGATGGTTGCACATATATGTACAAGCCCCCAAGGATTTTTTTTCTCCATCTAAAATCCTCCCGATTACTTCGCAAGTTTCTTACCCAACATCTCATTGATTACTGTTGCTGTAACTCCTTCTAAACAGATAAAATACTTCAAGTGCTTCAGAGAAATGTCCCCTCTCTCCACTGACGTGCGTAGGAATGCCTCTCATACTTTCTGGATCTAGCTTATCTTTCCCAAAGGCTGAAGCATGACAATCCTTTGCTATTCTTTTCCCTGGTATTTAGAATGGTGTTCCTGCATTTCTTAAAGGATGAGGGAATCAGAATCTTCCCCCATACATTTTGCTGAAGTTCCAGTATTCAGACAGGTTGATGTTATTGTTTTAGAACATACTTTTACTGCCTTATAATATTTATGGACTTTACTGTGAATCATCTAACTACTCCCTCCAGGCATACTTCCTTTGAAGTTAGGTGTACAAGTGTAAATGCTTCAAATCTCAGGAGTTGCTGGAGTTTAGGATGTGTGTGATAATGATTTCCTCCAGGAACTTCATGTTTCTGGGATATCCTTAACATCAAACTCTCACATCCCTTGGACACTCAAAAGTCCCAGGGGATCTAGGGAAGTTACAGTGCAGCCAAGTCCGCTTATTCCCACAGTTCGCTTTCCACACCTCATTAAAAAAGTGATTCAGGATTTCTCTTCAAAGCTTCAGCAGCCCTGCACATTAAAAAAGAAACCTTTCAGAAACAAACCAGTGTACACTGTGAAGTGCATACAGAACTCTAGACAGATTATATGGCAATAAGGAAATACTTTTCTGTAAAAACCAAAACAGAAAAAATATCAAGCAATAAAAAAACCAAAACAAAACAAACAACGAAATATCAAGCAATGCAATACAAATGAGACCAGCAGCTCTGCCTGACTCCAAACAAGATTCCAAAGTTTTTGAGGATTCATCTATGCTTACCAGTTCTGCTACTTTAATTATGCTAACACAGAGAAGCATAATGCCTTTCTGACACAGTAGCAATTATACTGGTATGATTTAGTCCAGTTACACACACAACAAAAGAGGGTACACTGGCATACATTTTTTTATATCTCTGTATTCAGAGTGCAGTTGTTACTGGATAAATATATATATTCTGGTTTTATATAATTAAATAAATAAATACATAAATAAATATCTACCAAAAATTATATAAATAGATATATGCATTAACAGAAAAATCATATTCTTGTTAATAAAACCTCAGCATCAACTAGGTAGAAGTCCCAACTGAAGTCAACTTTACTTGAAGTTGTTTATTTCTTTATCACTTTTCATGGGATTTTTCTTTGGGGATGTCTTTATCATGACCTCCCTACCTTCCCTGTTGTCATTCTGTGTGCTTTCGCAGCTTCCAAACTTCTTCCCAGTTTTGATTCCAGGCTGGACACCTCCCAATCCTCTTGCAATACTTTCAGATCAACCTGCAGGTATGGTCATCTAAATTCCAGCTTTTCTTCCAACAGTCACTTCCTCCTCTTTCCTATCAGATGTGTTAGCAAACCAGGTGCAGAAGAAGGCCAACATGAACCCAGTTATTCCAGCAGGACAGGTAGGTGTTAGGCAATACTATTACCTGCTTATTCCTGCATTTTCATATAGCTTCGAAGACAGGGAATAAATACAGTTTGAGAGAGGTATAATTTTTCTTAACATCAGACTGCCTCACCAGCCTGTTTTCCATTGCAAAGAGGTTTCCCTAAGTACAGACATCATTTTTGCCAGGCAAGTTATCTCTGAGGCTCTTGCACATTTAGATTTATCAGATATTTGAATTAGAAATTAACAGCCGCTCCACAAAACTGGATAAGGTACTTATGTGTGTATATCTATCTTCCCCACAGCTCCTCTAGTAGTAACAACATAATTACTCCTGACCACAGGAGATCACTTCTGGAATAATTCCTCCATATTTGCTGAAGGGAGTCAGCATCGCCCCAGCCCTGTACACACATTAATATGTCCTTCTCTGAGGCAATCACAGCTCAAGGCAAAAAGGGGGAAAAAATCTTCAATCTGAAGAAGACTGGCACCAGCTCTGAGTACATGTCTTCATGCCATGTTGGCACCAGTAGTATGAAGAGGGGTCTGAGAGCTCAGGCTCATCTATTCAAAACTGGTATGAAAGAGTTGTCTATTTATGGTAACTACAGACTGACTGTCAAGGAAGACATCCTGCAACAATTTGGACTGGTAAACTTGAAGATTATGTCTTTGCTGGTTGCATCAGCTCCAAGGAGCAGTTGGATTGTCAGAGGGGAAGTGTGGGAATGACTTTGGAGAGATGCCTGCACTTCACTGATGTCCTCCTTGCAGCTGGGGTAGGTACCAGGCTGCTGTGAAACATTGCTCAGGGGACTAATCCACAACCCCAGACAAGAAACCTCACTTTCACCTGAAACACTTTCGAGCTTATATCTCTGGGAGCTGGGGAAGCAAAGGGTTGCACAGTGCTGAGTACAGTGGGGTTTTGATTCCTGATTATTTCATGTCGGTCATTCAAACAACCTAGTGATAAATCAAGGGAAGAATCTAACCAGTGTGACTATTAAAGACAAAAACCCCAAGCTTCAAACCCGACTTCCTTCATACCTGCTCGACTCAAGTGAGAACAGACAGACTGCAAAACACACAATGATAGGAGTAAGAAACTGAAGCCCTGCATTGACTCAAACATTAGCCTGAATCCTGCCATGACCCAGATGACAAAGATTAAAAGCACCACAATCCTTGAACTAATGAAGTAGCTAAGTGGCTAGGACTTAATGATGGTGTCATACTTGGGTTACAATTTGTGTACGTATTGCAATAAAGAGAAACTCTTTAGCTAACTGATGTATTCATTTTCTCCCCTTTTTCTCAGACTGTCTGGAACCAGCACTTACACTCTCATATCATCTTGATCCTGCCAACAATTCTGAGTGGAATGTTAAATGCTAGTAGAGTTAGAATAGTAGCACAGCAATGACTTAACCTTCTCCCATCAGCTGCCCTTTTTTACTATTTACACTCTAAGCTATTTAATTAGGGGAGGGACAACTTATTTTTATGGATTTGCATGCTGGATTCTAACTACAGCTCCTATATTTCATGGACACCATTAACCGCTGCTATTAAAAAAAAGTAAAATAAAAAAAAAACATACAGGGATGTGCAGTGAGAAACTCTAATGGCTACTGAAAAAAAAACCCACATATACAAAGGGCAGTAGTCCAATGGTAAGTGACATCTAATACAGTTATATGACAGTGACAGAGACAGTAAACAAGGCACTAACAGCACTTATTATCAAAGGAACAATTACAGCATTAGCAGTTGTGGGTGAATGTGAAATCTCTGTAGAAAAGCTTGTTCCTCCACCACACTGCTTTGATAACAAAAGCAAACAAGACGCTGAGCTATGAAACAGCTGCATAAAGAAGGAAGATGATACAAGTAAGTCAGGCGTTGTTGTAAGTCACTTCAGACTTCAGATAGCCCCAAAATATGCCACACTTTCTAAACCTAGGCAAGCAACAGGAGTTAAGAGCTTGTGGCAATGGTTTTGTGAGGTACTGAGATACCACAGTGACAACTGCCACAGATGTACTCAAGCTTAGCAGTTATTTCATAGATGGTTGCCACCGTCTTTCCATTTTCATGTGAGTGGTACTACATTGCAAGGGATGCCATGCAGTGAGGAAAGACCACCTGTAAAAATGAGATAACATTAAAGGACCAGAAAAGAGTTGTGTTTGTTTGGGGTTTTTTCCCCTTTTGTTTAGAAAGAGACAAAAAGTAGAATATGATGTATTACAGCAGGGCTGTCCAACCCTTGGGACACAGGATGGCAATTTTGGAGTACTTCTGTGGACCAGCTCTGATGCCTCTGAGCCTCATGAGCACGGAAGCTGGCAGAGCTCAGGTTTCATCCATGCACAAGGGCATCAGGAGGCTTTGGGTTACAGCTTTGTTGTTGGGTATCCTTGTATTGCTAACTACATCCCTTCTAACTCTCCTTGCAGACTAAATACTTGTGGGGTTCCACTAAACACTGTAGGAAAGTACATCATCCTAGGCATTAACATGGCTGCCAGCCTTGTACATACTGCTGTTCTGTAATCAAAGGAGTGAAGACTGCAATTAGTTGCTCATCTTTCAAGCCTTTATTTTAATAAGGTAACACTCCCAGCTACAACTGAAATGATTAAGACAGCAGAAACTGCAGAGCAGATGAGTAAATAATAACCATCTGACTCATTTCCTAACTCAGAGATGTCTGGAAACTGAAACAAGCAAGAGCAAAAGACTTAATCTTTCAGCAATTTCACCTTTTCTTTTTATTGTACGCAAAGAGAGAAAAGCTGTCAGTCCATGGGCCTTGCAACAGTGTCTTGTGAAGGCCATTTATGGAGGAACCTGCACTTTGTGATATTTAGAGGCATACCATGCCTTAAAGCACAGTGTGTGACCAGGGGTTCTGCAATGCACCTTCCTGAGCTGTTGGCACCATGGAGCTCTCTACTTCTGGGCAATTCTTACTGTTCCAGCTGCAGGTCACCAGTGGTCTGGGTTATCTATGATAATGGTCAGATGGAACAGGATTGATTTTAAAACAAAATTGCCTTGCTGCAAGGAAGGCTGAATTTCAAAGAGTAACTAGAATGTGAATTAGAAGAAACCACAAACTAAGACAGCCTTGCTATCTTCATGAGTGAACTCACTGTTTGAAGGTGGCTGGTTTCTACCAGCTACTGCTGATATCAGCCTGCTTTTCTCTGAAAATATGTTGATACACAAATGGACTTCAAACACTTAGGAACTAAACCCACCACTCTTTGCGAATCTTACATATCCCTTATGCTGCAAAGAAATCTAATTTTGAGGGTACAGTAGTACATAAGTGCTATACAAGGTTTGTGCTCATCCTTGAGCAGGAGAAATTTTATTATAATATTTAACATAATCTGGCATTCCTGAGGGAAGCCTTACAGGAGTAAATTCAGAAAAAATTCACCTCACCTTGACAACTTGCAGTCTGGATTTAGGAGGTCAAGAGGTAAAAATGTTAACAAAGATATGAAAACTACTTCATCTGAATGCAATTTGAATGTCCAACAGAATGCCACTGTAATCCCAAGTCACCCAAATAAACAACTGTTCAGAAATGAGACTCAGGGAACATTATTCAGAGTTTCAAATTAAGGAATATAAAAAAATTGGGATAGCCTACATTATTCATAAAGCCTAGTCCCATGAAAGACCCAATGAGCCTGAGCTTTCAGAAAGTTCAGCTGGTGATGATCCCCTGTCTAAAGCCATTTGACGCCATAAATCACTCAGCCACAGTGAACTTCAACACCCACAGCAGAGAGGCCCAAATAAAAAGATGAAATATTTAAGAACACAAAAAAATCAATAACAGTCCTGAGCAGCAGAAGATTAACTTCCAAACCTATGAATCAGTTGTTTCATTCTTACATTTACATAGTACTCATTTGTTCTCAAGTTTATTAAAAATAACATCCTTTCAAATTTGAGTAGAACAAACCGTACCAAAACCGTAACTAAAACATATGGTCTATCTACAACTTGACAATTATCAAGTGTGCTATTTTGAGTTAATACAATAGTTAGCAAGGGGTTTGAAAACATTTTGGATGCTCCGATAATTCAAATCAGGGATGATATGTATTTGCAGCAGAAACAAAGATGTATTGAAGTCCTGTTGGCCTTTCTGATAGTGCTCTAGATCTGCCTGCCTGCCTCAGCAACCTCACAATTGGGCTGAGGTCCAATGCCCATACAACAACCTTCAGCCTTCCCAGCTGTCCCAGTAGTCCCAGCACAAGCAGCAGTGGGAGGTTTCCTGCCCTTATGTCCTCACACCCCAGCTTCAGAATTGAGACTTGCTTTTTATCTTTCTGTACTGTCTCCCAGACTGGCCATCCCTTGCTGATCCTTCTACAGGGTGTCTTCCCATCCCCATAACTCAGTTGTTCACCCATTTTCCAGTTTTTACCATGTCTGGTGATAACTTGAAACCCAGAAGACAGCAGCAACAAAACCATAATTTTTAGCTCAAATGTGGTGTTGGCTGAACAACCTAGACCACATCTTTGTCTAGCATATCATCTTATCCTCTGCCTTCATCTGACCATGACTTTAGGAGGCCTCTTATAGAATCATGTGCCCATTTGTCCTACCTATATTGCTTCTTGCCTAGTTTTCTGGTGAAATTCCTGGTTTCCATTAGCATGACTGTGCATAAACAGACTGCTCAATGCAAGCAAAGTAGCCTTTCATCCAAGGTGACAGTTACCTTTCTCCCTCCCTTTTCACTGCATCTTTCCCAGGTGGGAATTTAACTCCATTTGACTCCAAGCATTTAATTGAGCTTCCTATGCATCAGTGCCTAGTCATCCCCTGTTCATTGAGATGTTTCAAGAAAGCAACTTCAGCCTATGTATCAACTGCCTCTTTCTGCTGACTGTAGAGGGAGCATAGATCCCCAATTCAGGCACCTTACTTATGTACCCAGGATTAGTTTGTATGAATCCATGCAGTCATATGTGTTAATTGATATGAGTATTGAGGTCTGATATATGTCTTACTTGGAATAGTTACTGCATTTCTGTGGGCTTATCCAGCACCCAGGGGAATGGGCCTGGAGCTATTCTGGAATACAGATAAAAATAGCTACGTGCAGAAGTTGTATGGCTAGAGTAGAAGTACAAATTCTCAAGCCCTTGCAGAAAAACTGCCCTGTGTAAGGGGTCCTTGGCAGCCTCAGGTGAGTTCTGCATCTCAGAATCCCACCATCAGATGCAGGCTTCATGAAAAACAAGTATGGCAGGTGTTCAAAAGAGGACAGTTTGGATCCTACATTCTCCTACCTGAGCCAACATACAAGTGAGCACTCGATAAGGGGTGCTCTCTACACACTATTATCAGTAGTGGATGTCAACATTCAACATTATGGAGTGTGTTTACCAGTATGGGTAGGAGTACTACCTTTATCTGTATTTCACCTGGGCCCTGGAATCATGTCTGTTTATTTCTTGTACAATTATTGTACAGTAAGCCAGTGAGCACAGCCCAGGGATTTTGTTTTGTTTATTTAAAACCCACTTGCAGCCATGAGGTTTTGAAATTTGCATTTCTTTTCAGCTGATGAAGCAACACTCCAGGATGACATATCACAAAAGCAAGGCAAACTACTTTCCAGAAGGAGAAATAAAATAAGATACTAAAATAAAGTAAAACACAATGGAAAATGTACCACTGTAAAAGCAAAAGGAAAATAGTGCAAGGTGGTAACATAAGCAAGTAAAAAAGCAAGCAAAAAATCTACAAGAGCTCACACTACTCTCATACAACAAAAATACTCAAATAAGGGCAAGTGGAAACTACAAAACAGCACCATCATCCAGCTGCTTTATTAATCTCTTATAAAAGCAGATCTAATATTAAACACTGCAGTTCCTTATTAGAACATGAGGAGCTAATGCTGGCCACACACTATGAATCACAGTGAGTTTCTATCTGTATTTAAATTTTCTGGACTTTGAACAGACTGATTTAACAGCTAAAAATACAATCCAGTTCCCATTTCTAAAAACCCATTTCTGCCCATCCTAGCAGTTCATAGCCAGTGATACCTTTCTTAAAATATTTTGTAAGACTGACTTTTGGCTCTTTGTACAAGACTGTGGGAACACTACTGCTTCCTGTGTTTGGTCCTGAACTAGCAAGCAGTGAAAGACGTATCTTCTTACCAGCCAGACAAATAAAGCAGAAAGAAAAAAAGGGTGAATTTTGTCATCAAAATTACAACACATATTATAGCTTCTCTAAAAGATATAAAGTTCCACATTGTCCACTCTGACTTAACAAAAATTAAAAAAAAATCAAATTGATATTTATGAATAAATGGTGGCAATGAATTTTGCATAGGTAGCTGTATATACTATCTAGACATGACTGATTAGACTTGAAGACATGTCTATGAGATGTGTAGACCAAGCCCTCATAATATGGAAGTGAGGTTTTCTGTTCTTCATAAATCCAAACCCATGCATCCATGTTCCATAAGTCAAGTTTGAAAAATGATAACATTTCCTACATAGTCACCTAACTACATAATTTAGGAACTTCACCAAATGCTGCCAGTCTCACAACATATTTGACAGTGCTGTATAGTGGAAATAAAGCAACTCCAGGAGCCAGGGTTATCTGAGGTATCCACCATATGTGTCTTTCTCAATAATTTATTTAAAATAACTAGCAGGTCAGACCTAAGAGCACATATCCCTTGAAAGTGAAACAAGTCTTCAGAGGAGCGACACTTCTTCACTTGTGTGAAAAGTGTGATATAAAGAATTTATAACAAGTGAAAGAGCTACAGTGGTGAATCTGATAAACCTATTTGTTACTGATTAAATTAACTATGTGAATAAAGCAGCAAGCTTTGTAAGTTTATTTTGCAAACAATGCTACTTTTTTTTCTCATACAATATATACTGTTTATATCGTCTATCCTCAGACCAGAGACAGCACTGCAGCGGAGAAGGCAAATTATGAACACGATTCCCTTTAATTTTGAAAACCACAACTCTATCCCACCCAGAAGCCCGGGGTCACTGTGCTCTGTAGAGGGCATAAACCCATCTGAGATCATCCCCAAAAATCAGTATATTGTTACTGCTGAGAAGTTAATATTTTTTGGGTACACAGTAAAGATTATCCTGACTAATGACCTTTGTCCCTGTGGAAGAATTTGGAGGATGGACAAGAAGCCCAACCTTCATAAGACAGCAGAGCTCAGATCTGCCTCATGTTGCAAGGGAGCCATGGGGACAGATCCTGTGCAAGCCACAGGACAGGATCCATGGAGCTCCTTGGCTCAATGGCAGTGATGGTGGCCAGGTCTTGCACATCTGAGGGATAGATCCTATGGAACTCCATAGCTCAGTAGAAGTAGAAGTAGAAGTAGAAGTAGAAGTAGAAGTAGAAGTAGAAGTAGAAGTAGAAGTAGAAGTAGAAGTAG